>WUQG02425114.1:0-38746 GCA_011317285.2 Androctonus mauritanicus | reverse complement strand
TTGCAAAAACACTCCTACTTTCACGCGCTGTAATGTCCAAACTGTAACTTACACTACAGTATCTGTCTCCGAAAAATACCTGTATCGTAAAATGAATTACTAACGTAAAACCAAAACTGAAACTTCTAAAGTGGATGAGTCCAAATGTGAAAGGGAAAGTCGAAGTCGGTAGAAAGACTCGTGGGATAAGTTTTGGTTTTGGTTTTACTTTTATATTCATTCTAATTTCTATTTCGTAAGATAATCTAGCGTACAGTATAACAAACTGTTCCTTTGTCTAAAAGTTTTGCAAAGATTTCTTGGATTTTATGTATGAGTGCGACGAAACGACTCTGGGGAATAAAAATAATAGCGTACAAATGGGAAAACGTATAAACGGAAAACGTGCAAGTGGGATGATTTTACTTGCAAAATCGAAAGAGTGTACAAAACGCAACGTACAAGTGCGAAAAACGTAGAAGTGAGAAACGTATAAACGGGGTTCTACTGTAGATAGTTTAAAAAGTTGAAAATGTATTTAAAATATATGAAAAATTATATTGATTTATTTATAGTTTTTAATTTGAAATTAAATTAAATAGATCTAAGAATGTTATTAAAACTTCCAAAAATTAGGATTATTATAAAAAATTTCTCTATATACGACAGTCGCTTTAAATCAAATTAGAACTGCGATATACATAATGATTTTTATCTAATAAATAAAATTAAATATAGTCTTTAAATATTGTTCAAATCAATTCAAAATGATAAAAAATATGTTTTAATTATAGCATTAGAATGAACCTTGATGTTAAAAATAGTAACGGGTTCAATGATTTACAATTTTGAATTAATTTTAAATGAAATTTACTTATAATTTAACAAATGGTCATGTACAATGATCAATCTGAACTAATCAATAAATGAATATATAGATTTTGACGCTTTTTATCCAAAATTTCATAAAAAGCTTAGGTACGCAATATAAGTACTCTATATCAAGGGTGGACAACCCGCGACTCGCATTAATATTTTGTGCGGCTCATGCCGCATAAAAAATTATAAAACAAATAAATAAATAAAATAAAAAATTCCTTGACCAAAAAAATGAAATATGGATTTTTACAGAACCTTTTTCAATAAATATAGAAAATGCATCAAATGAATTTCAATCGGAGATAATAAATTTGTAAAGTAATTTAGATTTGAAAGATACTTTTGAAGAAAAAATTTAGTATATTTTTATAAAACTTTTATCAAAGAACATCAATTTCCCAACTTAAAAGAAGTATAGAGCAAAAATTCTATCGTTATTTTTTACAACTTATATATGTGAACAGCTTTTTCCGCAATGAGTTTAGTAAAAAATAAAACAAGAAATCAGCTAACAGATACATCTCAAAAAATAATTTAAAACTAGCAGTGACTAATGTTCAATCAAATATTTCGGATATATTATGTTCACATCAGTTCCAGAAGTCACATTAAGTATACCTATGTTAATTTATAATCATATATGAATAAATAATTGTGATTTAACAGCATTTTGTTTTTTTCTTCTTTTTTCTCTTGTGCGCGGCCCGCGTCAGTTCGAAAGTTTTAAATGTGGCCCTTACATAGTATAAGGGTAGGCCCATCTCTATCTCTATTTTAACAATATTGTATTTATTTAACTGAATTAATCTTATTTGTTTTAAATAAATGTACAAGTTTTTCATTCACTGAACTACAAATAACGCCAATTGAAAGAAAAACAGAATTATAATTGATTATTTGACTTTTGAAAATTATTGCATCTAGTAAATAAGACCGATATTATTATCCGACAGGCCTGTATAAACCGACCGTCTTATTAAATCTAATTTATTATCAGTACATAATAAAAATATTACGTAAATATTGTATAAGGTTTTTTAAATAGACTAAATTTAAGTATTGTATTTTTGTTATAATTTAATAGAATTAGATTTAGCTACATGGCAGATTCAAATTTAGATCAACAACACATACAAAATATTACAAAAATTTTGTATTTTATTTTAGTTTTGATGAAATCCAAATTCATTCAAGCTTTAAAATTCTAGGAGATAAATAAATGTATTTAAAAATGTCAATAACAGAATATTTGTTTCTAAATGATAGATTGAACTGGGAGGTTCTAAATGGTTTTGGTTTGTTAATATTATCTGAAAATTTCGAATACTTTCACTCTGTAGTTATTAGTGAGTCATTTTCCAAACTAAACACAATACGCGATTATTTCTTTCTTTCTTTATTTTTTTTTTTCATTTTTAACAGATAAAATGAATTAATCATAAAAGAAACATTGAAAATATCCTCTTTCAAATTTTATATTATTTATGAATTTATATTTTCTGTGATAATTTATCTATTAATTAATAGTACAGTATCAATAATTTAGTTGTTTATCATTTAACAATTAATTACAGTCATTCGTTAATGTAACTTTAAAGTTCAGAATTTTGCATAGATTATATATCTCTAGTTGATTATATCTAAATTATAAGTTTATATCTACGAGATTCCTGTTCACTGTTGATACTTTCAAAGTATAACGTTGCTAAAGTACTTCTTTATTAGCTTAGCGCAAGGATAACTTAGCGGAATTATTTCTTTAGAATTTAATATACATGATCGTATAGAATGGCTTTCGTAAAAAGCTTTTTTATTAATGCTTATTTAATTTATATTATTAATATTAATCAAAAGTTTTTATCAATATTTTTCTTATATTTATTAATCTTTAACTATTAACTGTTAACTTTCGATTAATAGCCAACGGATTTTCTTTAAAAGAGTCACATGCTTGATCACGTGACATTGTTCTTAGTGCACGATAGAGGCGCTCACATCATTACAAATTAGAAAGATTATTTTTTTTATTTGTGTATATCTACTGTTTGGAGATTCGCTAGACCGATTCCAAATTTATTTTAATGAGAATCTGAATATTTTTCCTTCTATATTTTTATGATATTTCTTGAAAATCAAATTACTATATCGTTATTCTAATATCAAATTTCATACGTTGGTAACTTCGACACACAATACGAAAACTTCTGTATGTTCATCCGGCATTTTATCAATATTTATTTAAGTTAAATTCATTTATTTAAAATAGATGATCAAGTCGGTACATTTAAATCTATAAAAAGTAATAAACGTCATATACAGTATATGATATTCAGTACTTTTGTCATCTAAAAACGTTGTTCGGGAAATTGTTTTCATAAAATGCAAACAGAATCAAGAAAGATATAAAAAAGTTTATAAATTCTTTAAGTGTATATTAATTAATTAATTTTTAATTAAAGATGAGATTATCACTCGTTTGATTTGCTCTATAATAAGTTTGATATTTTTTTTTTTATCACTGTTTATATTTAATTTTTTAGTTGATCTAGTTTAAAATTAATTTTTAAAAATGTTACGTAAATTTTGGTAAATGTTTATCTAGGTTGTTATATAATATATTAGAACAAGTTTTTTTTTTACGGAAAAAATTTCGATTCTCTTTTGTTAAGTCTAGATTTCAATTTTCTTCTCCTCGGAATAACAAACTTTTTATTATCCAATGAAGAACAAGGAAATATTTAAAAAAAAAATCAGATTTGAAATAAATAAATTTAATTCATTTGTTCTTTAGAGACTTCATTATTTTTTAAATTAATCTTATCTAATATTTATTGTAATCAATTTTCAGATATTTAACGTATTGAAAAATAATATTTTATCTATTTCCTCAATCAAGAGCAAATACAAAGGAGCAACCGAGGAATGGAGCGATCATCCTTAGCAAATTTTCAATAATTTTATTATTTTTTTAAATTTCAAATTTATATAATTAATAAAATATCATTTTTTTCTTTTTACTTATATAAATGCATAGAAATAATTAAAAATTAATAATATTAATTCACATAAAAGCTGTCATCGATATGTAATATTACAAGAATAAAATATAGTATAAGAAATCGTCCTAGAAATTTTTATATAAATCCTCCCCTTAATATGAATTTTTTCTATAACCGGTCCTGCCTAACTGCCTTTAATGATTTATTTCTAAATATAGTGAAATAATAATTTCTGGTTTTTTTATTATTTTCATTGTAAGAACAATCTGATTTTAAAACTATAGTGTAATGAAACGGTAGAAATAGCAATTAAGATTTTCATTTTACAAAATCCACGGCTTAGATGGAAGAGATTCTTTTCCTAAATCCTTGCTTCTTTCAGAAAATTGTATGAATACCGTTAATCTCAACAGAATACTAATGAATACAATTCGATAGGAAAATAGAGTAAACTTGAAATATGAAAAGGAAAATGAGGACGGCACTGTGTCAATGTTCAATTGTGGAAATTTTTAATGCCCTAAGTTTCTATTTACTGCAGAGATAATTTAATTATAAAATTACTTCTAAAGTGAGATATTTTTTTTTTTAAATAAGATAGATCAGGTATGATCAAACTACAACTTGTGATCTGTGTGCGATTCATGTGTTTGATTAAAAAATAAATAAAAAGCAATCCAGAAAAAATTATAAAACAATTATATTTATCACATTAATGAATTATTTAGTTAATAAATAAATGCATTAATGTATGTTATTAGTAACTTTTTCAACAAAATTACCCTATGTATGTGCATATATATCAATTTAAATTCAATATATATCACATATTGAATTTAAATTGATAAAAATTTTATGAAAATTTATCCTTAATATTTTCTCAAAATAATTTTATCATGCCTGTAGATGTTTTATTTTATAAATACTGTAATATTACTCATCAATCAAACATAGTTATAAGTTTAAAATTGATCTATTATTTCCATTATATCCGAAAAATATATATTAACGAAGACATCGCTAATCTGATGATGATAAATAAAATCTTTTTATTATAAGAAAAACATTTTCTTCAAGAATATCTAATTTCAATTATTGTTTTGTTGTTTTTTGTTTTGTTATCAGTATTTGATCTCTATAAAACAATCTACCTTATAATATGTTTAAATAATCACAAGAAACAACGGTGATATTTTCATTAAAAGTAACAAACTTCCAGAAACTTTATATAAACTATGGTATTTTATACTTATTCGCATCACTTTCTCTTTTAAAATAATTTTTTGTTTTAATTTTACGCAATGTACTTTTCTTCATTAAAATATAGATAATATCATTTGTATGCTTTACATTTTCGTATTATAAATATGTAATAAAAAAATATATAGGGATCAAATAGATAATGCGAAACTTAAAAAAAAATATTCATGCACTCTTTCAGAGCATTAAGAGAATGCCAAATGAATGATGAGAGAAAAACTAATATTTGGATCTAGAGAAAAATTAATAATATAATAATCCAAATTCAAATCACATAATTAATTAGACAATCTAAGGCAATATTGATGTGAAAAAATGAAATATTGTCAGGCAATAAATGAATTGGAAGACACTGGCATTACTAGCATAGGATTATAACGAATATAACTGAATATGTAGAACTTAATCGTGATGTATTATTTATTAATTCAGAAATATATTCGAAAATTAAAATCTAGCGTATACAAATCATATAACCAGAGCCTAAAATAAAATTATAATTTAATAATATTTATATGTGAGATAAAAGAGCTTATATGAATTTATAAACTTTTCAGTTATGCTTTTTGTTGGAATCAATTAATTAAATATTTTATTTCTTATCAGAATAATCATATCTCATCTACATTGTAGTTAATGCCTATCTGAAAATAAATCGATATAAAAACTATATTTATAATAGAATTTTTTAAAAATTCTGACAATTTGACAGATTTTAATTGTATAGTAAGCTGATATGATAAAATAAATGTACAGTTTTATAAATACTGTATTTATAATTTATTTTTATGTTTTGATAAATAACTGCGAGCTTTTCTAATGCATTATAACTCGCGTTTATATTAACTAAATTTTAATCTAAATTCGGATGAAGATTGAGAAAAAAATAAAATCATAAAAGCTAAAATTGTAGAATTTTTTAAAGAAATTTATTTTTACTTTCATAAAATTTTTCTTTAAAAATACAAAATAGCAAACTGAAACCTTAGATACTTACGTAATTATTAAAATAATGTCTTATATCGAAAATTTTTTTAATAATTCATTTTTCGTCACATAAATTGTCATAGCTTTTAATCCCTTTAAAAATGGAGAGGAACATTAAGTCAGATATTAACAATTGTATTTTTCTAAATATAATTCGAGCTTTTTTTTTATAAAGTTTTAATCTTCACAAATTTAATATAAGTTACATATATATAATAAATGGCTAAATATACACATATACACATACAAGTTCATAGATTCAAACTACATTAATTTATTAAACTTTTTTCAAAACAAATATTTATTGAATATATTCTATATGAAAAAATTTTTGAAAAATGAATGTTACATGTGTCATCTGAATTTTTATATATGGCTTAGAATTCATTTCAAGTGGCGTAGCAGGTCTAAATTCTAAAAAGTTCTTCGAATTTTCATTTTCTTGTTTATTTAAGTTCTTTAAATTTAATCTTCTAATTTTTGAGTTTTTTAATTTTAATTTTATAAATATTAATTAAATGATCAAATACTAAAATTGCTAATTTGGTAATTAAAGTTGATAACAAAAAAGTTAATATATTTTCGAGCTTGTTTGCCATTAACAGATAGTTTTTGAACTGATTACATGCCATAATAAACTTTATATTTTAAAATATCAAGTGCTAGAATTATTATTCAAAAGTAATTTTACAAGTTAGATGCACAGATATAAGAATATAAAAATATTTATCATTGATTATCTGTATCGAATTTAGTTCGTGACGCTCGAGTTTGATGATGATATAATTAATATCTGGTATAGCATGCAGAAAATTGCAAATATTATTAAATTGTTACTGTTATTACGGTAATTGAATTATTTTTTGTATATCTTATCAAAATTTTTGGTAGTTTTTACAAAACAAATATATTTTTTTATTTTTGATTTGCATAAACGCTGATGATAATATCATTTTATACTTTACTAATTCGCCAATGCCAAAAGTTGGTTAAAATTTTATAAACTCTTGATAATTTCACTATGAGAAATAGAGACTAAGTGACAGAAGTTACTAAAAATGATTTTAAAAGGCTATTCAAAGATTAAATTTTAAACTTTTGCCAAGATGATTTAAACTTGAAAATTATTTCTGTTTCATATCTATCTAGATTAGAAGAATTATTTTAATATAAGCATATTCAAAAATATATTCCATAATACTGAAAAAGTTGCTTGTCTCTTATTCTGTTTCCTAACTTATATACGATAGAAATTTTTAAAAAATAATTTTTAAGACTGCAGTTATTTTAACTTCTGCAGTGAGGATTATAAACTTAAAAATACATTTTCATTATTATGATTACTATTATTTTAATTGGCCATTCAGAATAAATGCATATTTTATATCACGATGAAAACTTTAATCCTGTCTCCATATTTTAAATTTGACTATTTTTGATGTTTCATACAACATGAGAAAACAATATAATACACTGTATATATAAATATATATTAGAATTTAAAAAAATACATAAAAATATATATATTTTAAAATTTTCTATTATGATTTATTATTTAGGAATGATAACAATTTATCAGATTTTTTAATTATAAAATACTATTATATATATAATAAAAATTTATACTGCTTTCGAAACATTTCTGCTAATCATTTCTATAGTTTCAAGGGAAATATTTAATAATGCATTATGTGATACTAAAATCATCAATAGTGCAAATTTCTCGAAAAATAAATTTTATTTATTTTAGATATTTTTAATATTAATAAGTATTTTTCTTAATATGTAACTTCTGCAGTTTTGAAAGCAATGAAAGGAGAAATAATAGTTAAAATAATTTGACGTATTTAATCATTTTTTCATGTCGGTTGCAGGTATTAAAAATCATTAAAATTTCTCTGGAAATTACTTTAATGCTATAATTATTTTGTAAATTAAAGGCACCAACTCTCAATAAATTTCTTAAAATTATTTATTTCTGCAAAACTGTGATGATATTTAAGTATTTAGACCATATGATAAAATATGACATTATCAACGAATAATGAATCATTTTTTGTATTGATCTATTATTTAAGAAATAGAATTACATCGAAAAAGTTGGGATTATTAAAAAATTTCTTATATTTCATAAGTTTTTTATGCCCTGTTTTTAAAGGTTTTATGGCAAATGAGAAAGTTGTCTTTTGTTTAAGAAATTATTTATATTTAAAAAATAGTAGATGAACTTCATTAAATAATATAAAAGAAAAATTTCTCACTTATCAAAAAAATCTTGCCATCTTTTCTTTCCAGACACAATTAAATATAGATGTAACTTAATATTTATATCGATAACTTAGCTTATATCGCTGTTTAAAATAATATATATGTTTTATTTAAATCTCAAATTATAGACTGCAAATTTTTGCCAGTGATGTAATATTAGAAGTTATTACTATCATGATTTTAAATTTTATTAAGAATAAAAAATAAATAATCATAGTCTAAGATTTTTTTCATTCTTTCGTTTTCCGTTATTGTATACTGTAATGCATTTGATACATGTCATACTTTTATATATACCAGTATATCAAGTTTCGATTTTATTTAGTTCAGCTGTACTCAATTTGTTTTTTTTTTTTTTTTTTTACTCATGACCCTTAAATTTAAATGTTTACAACACGCAATCCCTCATTTTTCTCGAGAGGGGGGAAAAATATGTCTATATATAATTTTATATAGGCCTATATATATAAAATTACATTTATTGACTTATACGTAATACTACATTATATTAATTGAAAAAAGTAAAAATATTAAATAATAATTATTAACTGTTCAGTCATGTATTAATTTATGGCGACGTTCTTTACAAAACAATAAATCTGCAATTTATAACATTCAGGCATAGAATGCGTACATGAAAAGTTTGTAAAACTTTGATAGTTGAGTCTCTTATTCTAAAACAAAAAGTTTTTTTTTTTTTTTATAAATATGTGCCCAAAAATATTTACTGTATTTATTTACTTATTTGTCTCGTAAAAACTTTTTCTCATTAATTTTCAATTTGATGAGAAAATTAAGCATTCTGACTAATTTTAAAGTTTAATTGTCAATTATCTATTAATCGATTGGTTTTACTTAATTATTTTGACTTCTATTTGTATTCACTGAAAAATGAATAAAATGTACAAATACTAAGCAGATATGACGCATATTTATGAATGAGTTGATGGAAAGAATCAAAATATTCATGATATCTTGCTGTATGCAAGTTAATCTTGGGAATGCCAAGTCTTGAATGGAATCAAATTAAATATATTTTGATTATTTACTTCAAAATCTGTGTCAGAATGATTAATTTTAGCAATAAAATTTACAATTTTTGAAAAGCTTGTAAATTTTTGAAAAGCAGAAAATAAATATTTTTGAATACATGTTTATATAGGATTTTTTCAGTTTTTAATATAAAGGAACTCATCTTAAAGTTTGCACAGATCTTTTATATATACCAATATACAATAATACCCCGATTTCATCTTGACTCCTCGCCCATTTGTTTGTTTCACAATTACATAATGCATATACAGTATATGCATGTATGTACATATTTCATTTGCTGATTTGTTGATTAAGAGTCTTTAATTACAGCTACATATTATAAACTTTTACAATTTGTTGTTTTCTTGGTAATAAAGAGCCAATTGAGAACCTTATACATATGTACCTGAAATCAGATTTGAGAATCTGTAAGTACCTCGACTTATGTTATGTTTCCCGGTTCCACTTATTACGTAACTCCGGGGTATTACTGTATAGTAGATTTATGCAAGTATATTACGTTCTTTGTACAGTAGAGCATATACTATACAAAAGATATAACTATACTGTAGAACTATAATGTGACTCAGTAAATTTTACTATAGAAAATTTTTCAATGGCAATAAAAATTGTTTGAACATATTTTAAATACATTTTCTTTAAATCTGTAACTACTGTTTTTTATGTCAGTTAAATTGAAAATATGGAAATACTAATTTACACTAAATTAACATAAATTTTATTATTTAAAATTTATTAATACTTAATAAATTTTACGAAAAAATTGCTTATTTGATTATTCTATATTTGCACAAAAAAATTAATTTAAATTTTTGTGATCTCGAAAGAAATCTCGATCACAAGTTGTGCATCTTTGATTAATCTGTGCAGGTTTTTCTTATCGTTAACTAATTATATAATAGGAAAAGTTTTGCTTAACCAATGCATTTCCGTTATTGATAGGCAAGATTAAAATTCCCAGTGAATATTTCATTAAACTATAAAATTTTAACTTTATTCCGGACTATAAATTATCATTACAACCTTTATTAATGGCTCAATAGATATTATAAAGTTAACAAATTTTTAATCAAAAATTTCGTTAAGAATCATTCGATTTATACAATCTGATAATATGAATTATGATAGAAATGAAAACTTCCATAATTAAAACGGGAATCATTACTTCGAACGAGTGATGATAGATTTTCTACAGACTGTAAAATAATTGAAACAGTTACAAAAATGATATTTTTTGCATTTATCCAAAATCGGAATTTATTAAATTTATAAATTATAACTTACTCGCGGATGTAAGATGTTAAAATCGAAATTCAGAATATAGAATTTTTTATTAAGTTAGGAGTAAAAATAACCGGTTTCGGATATCCCAAAATTTTACTGATCTCATAAAATTGATTGAATTATGATAAAACAACTCGCTGTTATTTCAATAAATTGCACTCATATAACATCTCATTTTGTAGTTTTAGAATATAAATTTGAACTTTTTTCAACTAGAGGGCGGTAGTGTCAAAAAATTACGCTTTTAACTGATTCGCATACAGTACAGTAAGTTGCGAACAAATTTAGTCGTACGCGAACAGTCCTCTGATTTTTATTTGTCCGTAATATTTGCAGTAATTATGATTTATGCTTTTTCAAATTACAATTTTAATATTTATTTTCGCTATTAAAAATTATACGAATGATAAAAATAGAGTGCTAGATTAACTTTAAAAAAAAAAAAAGTGAATGAAAAAAGTATCGAATCGACTGACAGTCTAGGATTGTCGTTTAGAAAATTATGTTGGGAATAGTCAGCGATCGAAGTGAAGAGCGCTATTACCCATTTAAGCCAATACCAGTCATCCATACTAAACCAGAAAAAAAGAAAAAAAAATTCTAGCACCTATAATTATTTTGAATCCGTGTCTTTCTACTCTATTAAGTCAAAAACTAATTTGCGTAAATGAAATAACTTTATGAATTTTGTACTAGTGTGCCATAATATCTTTTTTCTTTGTAGTTTAAAGTTCTATAGGTTATGATTGCCGTTATAAAAAAAAGGAAGGAAAAAAACTGGTAACTTTACTCGGAAATAAGTAAATATAGCGCTGCTAATTACTTTTAAACTCTATTGCTAAATTTGGTAATTGTCCTTGTATCACGTCGCGCTAGCGGAACAATTAGCGATTGCTAAATTAAATTCACATTATAAAGTGTTGGCAAATAAAGTTAGAATTAATATTATTAATCGAATGCCGTGTGTGACATTTTATAAAGGTTTTAGTTTTATAAAATTTTTTATTAATAAACTCTTTAATCAAGCGAAATCTTTCTCTCTCTTTTTCCCGTTTTCGTCTCTTGTTTTAATATTTTAAATCGCGTAATTTTCAATTTTTATTATTAGTATAGTCTGTAAACATTTAGGGAAACACTTGTCGCCACTTTAATAAATTTTATAATTGAAAATATATCATTTCTCACGTCTTAATTTACACCGATTTTTATAATAATAATAATAATTCTTATTATTTTACTGTTATTATGTAGAAAAACGGAAATAAAATTTAAAAATTATGAAAAATTAAATTTCCAAACTAAACAGTTCGTATATTTTCTTGCCAAAAACAAGCAAACGACTTAACGAAATGACTTTTTTTCCCTGCTAGATAAAAAAAGAAAAAAAAAAAAGAATTCTTTCCCTGCCAGAAAGTAATTTTTAACACATTTGTCGTGTCTGTTCATTATGTAAAGGAAATTTGAAATTCAAATATTTTCTCTTCTATTCGTATAATATTCAATCGACTCCCAAATAGCTTTATGTTCCTTCGTTTCTGGATGTTAGATTATATATATTTTCTGCTCATTATCAGATTTGCTTCATTTATGATAGCCAATGAGTTTCCGTCTTTAAATTCATGTTTAGCGACATTAAAACCACCATATTAACTTCGTGTAGACATATAATTGTCGATTATTTCCTTGCCCTATTTTAAATGTTCGTTCTGTTAAGTTTGCGAAGAAGTTAGTTTAGCAAAATTATTTGCGACTGTTTTAAATTAGTACAGTAATTCCAAATCCACTTAAAACTCTCTCTTTTTTTTAAAAAAAAAAAAAAAAAAAACGTATTTTATGAGAATGTTCTTAGCTGAAATAACGTGGAATATAAGATTCGTGCGAAGAATTTGAGATGGTCATTCGCAACATTTTGGATTTTATGTCAGTGATATAAAAATAAAACAAGTTTAAAAGCTGTTAAACTGAAACTATATTCTCATCTTTTAATTATTTCGTATAAATCAAACAGATTTTTATTACCACACCCTTTGAAACTACCTTTAAGTTATGATTTGCCTATATTCCCTCTATATTCTCTATGGTTTAAACATTGCTGTTTAAAAATTAATATTTAAACCTGTTCTTCTCGAATAGCTTCAAAAAATCCGTAAATTCCAAATCCGATTTCCGGATAGAAAAATAAATAATAAAATAGCATTAAACTCTCGATTGTTTCCCTAAATGTACATGATGTTGACCCAATTTCATTTCAATACGTGGTGTTTACGGGACATTAGAATCTTTCTTGCCATAATAACAATCTTATTTGGGACTCTCGTTACTATTTATTGTCCGAAATTACACTGTTGAATTAGAAAAGTATCAAATTTAAACAATTAAACGAAAATAGGTCAAAATTACTAGTGATTAATTGATGATTTTCTAATTGCCATTAAAGAATCATCACATTCCGCTTATTAATTTTGCATTCTAAATTAAATATTTTTGTAGTACTTCTTTAAATATTTTAAAAGGGAATAAGATTAAATGACAATTTTAAACAATTCTTCTTTTCGCAATAAAACTTTTGCTTTATAAGTTGAGTGAATAATATAATTTTTCACTTTTGTTAGCAAAGTTTTTTAAATTTATTTTTATTCGAAACTTGCGATTATTCTTAAATTTTTTCGAGAAAATTGCGTAACGTTTCGGTTTGGTCGTTGATCTCAAGGGTTTTTAAATTAAACTAGCACAACTGCAACAACAAAATTTGCCGAATACTTTGCCTCAAAGGAAATCTAACAATTTTACATATAATAAAATTAAATCCAGAATAAAATATTACTTTTATATAGAAAAGTGCGTTTGATGATATCTGATAAACAATCATCTTTCTCTATTTTATCTTTTTTATTTTTATTATTTATAAATCAATTTTTCTTGAGATAGAAGAAAAAAAATTTTTTTCAATTATATATAAAATGATTCAAATATAGGTTTTGATTTCAAATAGCGGAACACGAAGTAAGAGTGAATTTTCATGGATTTATTCACATGTGGCTGCTTCTTGTCGTCAGCCTGTCCAAATACGCTGCTAAAGCGTTTAACATAACTATCAAAACGTGTCAAATTCCTCTTTACTTCTTCAAATGAAGGATTTGAATAATTGAGCAATTTCCTCAATTCTTATTTAGTCGGCTGTCTTACTGTTGGCTGCTAGCTTATAATTTATTGATCTGCATCTTCTTATAACGTGATTTTAAAGCACAGAATTGAAATTCCGATTTCTATAGCATCGAATTATGTATTTTATTTTTCTTTTCCCTTCTTTTCGAGTCAATAAATTTCGTAATTTCGTTTTAATTTAGTTTAAAGAAAAAAAGATAGTTAAATGCTTTATGGTAATCAATTTTTGAATGTTAAGCATTTGTGACCTTTCTGGGTTTTTTTTTATCACGGGTCATGAAAAAATAAACAATCTTTTTATATATTTTTTACACATTAATACAGAATTTGAAATGTTTTAACTTTTCTAATCGCGTTTAAATGTCATCTTCATCATCATCTCGACTCTTTTTCTACTTTCCATTTAAGTCGATCGGTTCATAATACTTTTTTCTTCACTTCCATTTTCTGTCTGTCTAATTCTTCTTTTTCCATTTCTATCCATCTTTTTTATTGTTTTCTATTTTATACTTTTGATCTTATTTTTTTCCACAAAGTGCATCTTTTCAAATTTCCTTCCGGATTTCAATTCTTTTTTCTTTACCATATAAACTTTTCTTGTCATCAAATCTTGAAGAAAAAGACAATTTACTTTTGTAATTTACTGTATTAAATTACATTCATTCCAATCATTTCGAAGAAATTTTGGAAGAAACATACGAAGGTGGACTTGTTTCTTTCTTCATTATCACGTCAAACTTCTAAGAAAAAAAAATAATAATAATATAAAGGAAAACTTATAAATTCGCCTCAATATAATTGAGAATAATTTATTATTTTGAAACGTAAGAATTAATTTTAATTAATAATTAATAGTATTTTCATCATTAGATTATAAATAAATGTTTTGTGATCCTGAAATGATTTTTATTCAACATTTTATGGCTACGTTTGTTTAACTCTTTTGATTATTTCGTTTCCATTATTTTGTTCTGTTATGATCGTCAAAACGATTAGACTTTCCTATCATTTCTTTTTTATATATACAATATGCTGTGTCGAACTTTATCCAAAATCAGGTTAAACTTCAATTTTCAATTCTAGACTTCAACTCACGGTTTTATTAAGCAATAAACAGTTGCATTTACTTCCCGTTCACTTGCTTAAACAGATTCACTCTTGTTATTCTTTCTGGACTATAGCTTTATGGAGCTGATGCGGTGCAAACTTTCTTTAATGAGATGCTTGGTAGACAACTAGTCTTTCCATATTTGTTCGTGCCTCGAATTTCACTTCCTTCTGATTCACTATTTTTTCTTTATTTTTTGTCTTCTGTTATTTTGAATGGTCTCTTTTCAACTTTATCACTTGTAAACTTATAAATGCATAATAAAATGCGATACATTTTATTATGCGTTTATTAGTTTTCCACACACTTTCTGCACGTATGCTTGTTATTTTGAAACCTTAGTACAATTTTTAGTTTGGTTTTTGAGATAATGATTCTTTCATCGCATTTTTTTGCATTTCGTATTATTTCCACCTGTTGATATTCTACTCGTTGATATTCAAAATCTTCAAATATTTTTATTTTTGTTATATTTCTAGATTGTTTCTTTTTATGCGAGCGAAAAAAAAGGTTAAACAAAAGTATTCAAACTGAATTTAATTAATCGAATTTATTTTTACCTTTTTTTTTTAATGCGTATCGCTTATTTTATTCACAATGTGTTTAAATTGCCAAAAATTTAAATAAAATCATCAAATTTTCAGTTGAAAGAAGAAAGTGGGAATACAGATTGAAACTCCTTTCTTCCTCTTGTCCCAAATGCACAATTCTTTTCTATTCTCTCCGGTCTCCTCTTTGCATTTCTTTCTCTTTTTGCTTATTGTGAGTCATTCCAATCTCGTTATTTTTCTGTTTAATTTCTTTCACGTCCACTAACAATTTTCTTGGCATGTAAAAAGTCTTTCTTGTTTACTCGATTTTCTTCCCATCTCACCTGTCATTCTTTTCTTCCATCTCATCTGTAGAAAGCATTTTATGTTTCGGCTTGACCGGATCGCTTTCCTCACGGATGATTTTTCTCTACAGGAAATTTAATTCTTCTCAAACGAACTATTATTTGCTTTTCTTACTCATCCGCGCTAATTTTTAGTTATTGGTATATAAATCAAAACATTATCAACGTCACTTTTTTTGTTCCAATATATGTTAAATATCTTTAACGTAAATTAAGGCTAAAAAAATTAAATTAAAGAAAATCAATATTTATCTTGTGTTTTAACAAGGAATATATATATATGAATTTTTAACGATTGAAGAAAAATTTCACGATTATTAAATTCTTGCAGTTTAATAAAGTAACTTAATAAATAATAAATAAAGTGGACTGAATTTCCTGATTATAAATTATTGTAAAATTTATTTTTTTACAGGATTTTTATAAAAATCGCATTAAAAATTTTATGAAAAATTCTAAAACTGCCATTAAAATTTTAAATCCTATTTTAAGATGAAAACAGAGATTAATTCGAACTTAAACCGATTAATTTTTTTCATCGTAATCTAAATCTTAAATCCCGAATGGAATATAATCTGTAATAAGCTGCTATAGAAACCAAAGGGAGAATAAATCACCATGAATTTTATTAGCAATTTGATTGCTGAGATATTTGATTAATCTATTTTAATGGGATTTGTTATGCTTTTCTTATTTTTATGGAATTTAATTATGGCACAATGTATGACCTTGTTGCATAGTAATCCTAACTAATAAATAAAGTAATAATTATGAATTTCTTGTATTATATTCTATTGTTTTCAGGAATTCTCCCTGTTTTAAAGAGAATTTTTGAGATATTTATGGATTTTAAACATTTTTAAAGATAATTATTGCTGTATTGTATTTAAATTAATTCAAAGAAGTTCTTGGTGATATAAAAGAACTTATACAGCTTTTTATATTTATATTTAGACTATTTTGTAATGTTAAGAGCTCATAAAAGGAAATCTATGCTGAATAGATTCGGTAGTTTGGAGGAAAAAAGAAAACAGAAAAGCTGAACAAACAGAATAGCATTCTACACAAAGAAGGACTTCTCGAAAGAAAATTGAAATTTGGACAAAATAGTACTCCCAAAGAAGCAAACTTTGTGTAACTTTATGGCGGAAGATACCTTCAATTAAAAGGTTTATTTACATCTCTTTGTATTATTTGCGCTTCTGAGTTAGCGAAGCATCTTGCTGAATAGTTAATTCATGTGAGTGAATTTAGTTTGATTGTCTACTAGTTTCTTGTCGAAGTATTGAACTATTTTAGTAAAGATATATATATAAAGTGTACAAAGTGACCAAATGGATCGATGACAACCATCGCTACCTTCAAACTCAGTCAGTCAGAACAGTTGTTAAGTGCGAAACAATTACATCCTCCCTAATCGATTATCAATTGAGAAATGCCTAAACTTAGTTTTCTACAGGATATTAGAAACGGAATATTGATGAACTATATAGTTAGATAAATAAAATAAAAGTTAATAGATGATTATTAATTTCTCTAAATTGAAATTCTCAACACACAATCCATTACTAAGTATGTGAAAATTTTAAAGCAGTAGACATAACCATAAAAAAACTTCGTACTTTCTCTAAGTGTCTTTGTAATGTCATATTAAAATTTTATACGGTTAATGAAATTTTAAAATTTTGAAGTGCTAATAACATTTTAATAGTATTTCTTTTTTTAAAATTTAAAAATGTTAGGATGCAAGATGAAATTGGATCTGCATCAGAATAGTAACTTTAGAAAGTATAAAAATTTAAAAGAAAATCATCGAGGTGCTTAGCGATTCCATTTTAAATATATACGCTTCAGAATTACATTTTTACAGAGTTGATTCTATTAAGAAAAATTCTTGGGAAAGATTAGAATCCTTTGGGTGCTATTGTTAGCTTTGCCGTTAATCTGTAAAGTTGACGAACCAAAAACAGGAATTTCGGTAATACCCGACTCATCATTAAATATCCTTGTAAAGTTTTCTTTAAAATTTACGCAGACAATCTGATCGATGATTGCAAATTACACGAAGAAGGAGGAAATTACTATTAAAACTCATAATTTGTTTGACTACCTGGCAGTGTTATTATGATGGGGACTTTTGTTTCCACGGAATAACTCACCTTCTAATACTAATTTTATGTGCACGCTGAAGTAAAACGACCACCGAGATTTATTTTATGCGTGTTTTTTAAAATAAATAGTCTATGGTGCAGAAATTAAACGAATAAATTTACTTCAACCTCTTGAAGGCCATAAAGTCGAAATTACTCCGGAATATTATCTTGTAATAAGTGAAGAAGATATTTTACGGTGTAACTGAATAGCCGAGCAGTAACACTTCGGGGAGGTGGTACTGAATAATATCTGCCATAATTTAAGGGAGTAAGCAAAGAGAAGGAAGAATCGAAACTGCCTCCCCTTATTATCTTTACTCACCTTTCTTTGTCTTTAATGTGTAGAGATATTTTTGTGAGGAATTGATGTGTTGTGCTTGGTCTCATACTTTTAAGTCCTTTATTCAAGTTTTGAGATTACATTCATCGGGTCGGATGCTCGGAAGAAAGGTTTGGAGCGCAACTCCTCATTCGAACGTAAAAAGGGGATAATTAAAGACCTTTCAATCCCACAAAAGATCGTGCGGGAGAAATGATTTTTGTATTAAAATTTAAACAAAAGAAATACTATTTATATAATAAATCTATTTCTGGGAAATTTCTAAACTGAAAAAGAATTTTTTTCAGTTAGAAGGAGAAAATAAAAGGAGCATTCATAATTCTTCACTCCTATTCTTTCCTTGATTGATTGGGCTAAATTACTGCGGTCACAATGGAGTTGTCAGATGTCAACTAATTTCCACCTCAAACCGTTTTCATTCTGTTCAGAATTAAAATAAGGGGGAAAAAGGGAAGTCCATCCCCTGAAAATCGGGATGGACTTCCCTCCTCTTCTCCAGTTCGGTTCATTTCTATTCGAGAAAAGCAAATGCATTCCCGTCATCGGATACTACGCTACATTACCGAATAATCTGGAAACTTCTCTTGGATTATCATCTAATACGCTACCTTAAAAAATACCCGGCCTAGAGAAAATTAGAACATCTGTCAGGAACATCGGACCAAGAGACATGGTTCGTATTGCCAATACAGCACATCAGATGGGTTGCTGCAGCCTTTCTCATCTTTATTGAAGGCCGTAATAAATGTTATCATACGTTAAATAAGAAGTTGTTCTCTTTTTCTCCATATTTTATGAAATCCGTTTGTCTTTCTGCACATTTTCTGTCTTCTTTTTGCTTGATCGATTATCTGAATGGCGTCGGTTAACCACAAGCGAATTGAGTAGAATTCGAGCATTCGCAGAGTTATACTAATAAAGAACTACGAGTTCGAATTCCATTATATATAAGGCATTATATAGAATGCAGTTTAATTAATTCATATTTAATTTGTGTATATATTAATCTTTAGATTCTTTCCTCCTAATATATAACTATATTTGTTTTAAAATATAAAAAATGCATTGCAAGAGAAACATTCTCAGCAAAATAAGAAAAAAATCAAAATCTTAAAACACATTAGGAATAGATTATAATGATTAACAAATTATGCAGACACGAATAATCACAACAGACGAATTTTTTAAAAAATTCGTGACACTTGAAATATTTATGTCTAAGATTAGCATCCTATTTATGGTACTCATTACAGAAACTTCTCCTCTTTGTTGTCTTTTCTGAATTACTATTGAATTAGATCAGGTTACTCTGAGGACAAACAGATTGCAAGGCGATCGGAAATCTAAACATTTGCTGCAATTTAACAGAACTGCAGAGATGAAGATAACAAAGATAAAATTTGAGCGAAAATAAATCAAATCCTGTGTAAGCTAGGAAAAAATAAAACTGATATGTAAATACGGTGCTATGTGTACGAGTTTGAAAATTAATGAACGGAGAAAAAATTAACAAATTGTTAAAATGTTAAGGAAAATAAAATTAAATTCATTAAATTATTCACGATAAAAAATTTAGAAAAATAAAATTATATTTTAGACACATTTATCAATAAATGCGATAATTAATATACATTTATCATTTTAGTTTTGCGCATATTTAGCGAACATTTATGTATTTTTATAATAAGCGCAGGAAAATTCTTAAATATTTTATATTAAACTGTAAGCCTAATATTTCATACACGTATTTTTATATTATCAGTTATAGATATTGTAAAAATTTGCTACCGAAATCATAAACTGAATCAATATTTTTTCGTGACAGCTGTATTCTTAGAATTTTATATTCTAGATAAATGAAATGCAACGTAGCAAGGAAAGATGCCACAATTTTCGTTGGGAAATTTTCCAGTTTATGACATTTTTCTTCAACAAAAA
The DNA here is from genome assembly GCA_011317285.2 of Androctonus mauritanicus. Taxonomy (NCBI): domain Eukaryota; kingdom Metazoa; phylum Arthropoda; class Arachnida; order Scorpiones; family Buthidae; genus Androctonus; species Androctonus mauritanicus. The sequence continues at coordinate 18,435 of WUQG02425114.1, read as the reverse complement.
TTGCATCCAAAAGAAACATTCTGTATAAATAATATTAGAATGGCTAAGTTTTTGAATAATTTTAAAACATTTACGGTAATTCCCGAGCCAATAGCATGGGTAAACAGCTTTTTTACTGGTGCCGAAATAGCCACATTTTTGTGAAACAGAATGCCACAAGTAAAACATTAATTTTTGAAGAAGATTAGCCATGCATAATTCCTAAGAGAGAATAACAATTTTTTGAAATACCACGAATGGTATCACAAAAAAAAAACTGTATCTAACACGTAATCGGTGCTATTTTAATAAACAGAATTTGCTTATTTGCACTTCGATTCAAATTTATCAGAATTTTTACATTTAATCAATAAAACGAAATTTTATTTTAATTCTATTTTTTTTTTTTATCACGGTGATATATTGATTATAAGTGTAATTTGAATAATGCCATGTTTCGTGTATAATAAAAATAATTTTTGCGTTATAATTATACGTATAGACGTTTGTATCCATCTTATTTTTGTCTAAATGGCATCTTGCTAGTCCATAGTTCTTTCATTTGTAGTCACGCTAAAAAGCTTTTCATAGCATCATTGATAGAAAGCGATAAAAATATTGTTTCTGTATATTTTAATAAATGTTAACATTAGAAATTTTAAAATATTTAATTTTGAAACAAGAAAACTTACAAAGACCAAATTATAATTGAAATGAAGAAAATGACTTTTAAAAATCTAATAAATTAATTAATTTTAGTAGAAACAGAGATACGATCTGAAGTGATATTTTAATGGCTTCCAGAAGAGAATTAATGCTACATTTAGTTCCATGATGAAGACGTAAATAAGAATTCTTTAATTATTTTTATTAATAATTAGAAAAGCCTATATCAAAATTATCGTACAAATTCTTTGATAGAATACAAAAATTAGGTTAAAGTAAAGTGACCAGACTTTCTGAACTTCACCCCGGGACGCTCTAGATATTGGGGGTGTGGGGATAAAAGCCAAAAAAAAAAAATTTATTTTGAAAAACAATGAAAAAGTAAATTATTAAAAAATTTGTAAAAAGAAAACAGAAAGAGATAAAGAAATATAAACAATATATTTTACTATTATTTTTATTCCTTTTTCTTCAGATTGATTCATCCACATTGGTTATATTAGGATGACCATATTCTATGTATAATAAAAGTTGGGAAGGAGAATTTTTCAGAAGCTAATTTTTTAAATTTAAATCTATTTAATCTTTTTTTAAAAAAATTAATATGAACTATTTACTTATAAGTATAAAAGCAGGACAATCTGAAATATTTTATTCAAAACCGGGACCGTCCCGACTAATCCGGGACGTTTGGTCACTTTAGTTAAAATCAAATATAGAAAGTTCTCCCCAAGATGCGATGATAAAAACTTCAAATAATCAGATCAACATTAGTTAGATTAATTCTTTAGATATAAGTATAACATATATATATATATATATATATATGAAGCAATGCTCTTTATCTTGTTCAGTAAAGTATTTTCATTTTTATTAAAAGTTATCAACGTCGTTTAGAGCAACGTGATCAAAATACTAATAAAAATCAATTTTTGAAATAAAATTAATTTACTGAAACATAGTAATCTTTTTACCGAATTCTAAATTAAAATCTTTTGCTAAACATAAACAATTAATGTCATCAACTAAGTTACCATTTTTATGATTTTAAAAGTTGCGTAATGTTGTTTTTTCGTTCGGAAGAGTGACTGAACACCAGTTGAACAATCTTTCTCTCCCTGCAGGTTGCAATTTTCTGTTCACTGTGCGATGCTTTTCTATCCGTTGGGAAAGCATCTTTAATAAAGTTGATACAGCCGCAACCATTTTCATTCTGTTCTAATTTTCTTGAAAGGAAAATTTCCTTTTAGTTTAAAATCTATATAATGACACCTATCCTCGTTTTCTTTTATTATTTAGAGAGTCTTTTAGATCCAAATACTAAAGTATTAAATGTCTCAGAAATTTTTATCTAGGTTCATCTTAAAGGATCAAGAGTATTGACTAGTCTTGGCTGTGGTAGGGCTTAATCGCGGCAATCTTACAAACATGAAAAGATGATCCAGTGAATTTACTGGATCTGTTTGGTTTAAAAAGTTCCGAGTACGATGAATTTTTGACCTATATAATTCGCAATAGTCCTAGACAACATATCTTAAAGCCTTCAAATCTCTGTAAACATATGACGTTAAGAACTAAGTTTTTAAACATAACTTTCGAAGATTTACGTTGGTATATACAAAAATCTTTGAGACTTATATTAGATTAAACAGAAATTTAGGGCTTTCATTTTTAACAAGTCTTATTTTACTTTAAATATAGGCAATTCTTTAATTTCTTTTGAACAAACCTGTAACCCCTGTTGTAAAAGAAAAAACTAAAAGTGCATCGATCAGGTATTAAACCGCAGTAGATTTAACTCGATAAATTATCATTTTTCCAGTTCCCTTTCGTGATAAAAGAAGCTATTATATTCTCATTAATATATAGTTTTTAGTGAATTATGCAGCTGCACTCTAATATACAATAACGTGGACTAATGGTCTTTTAAGTAGAGGAATTGATGTGTTGTTTCTCAATATTAGCCACCATGAAGTTGTCTGCCTTTTTCTATTAATAAAAAATAATCCTCCAAAAAGTGCAAACTCGTAACTTAAAAGCGGAATATCGGTTTTAGAGAGAAAAATTACTGCAGTATTTCTTTTAAAATGACCACAGAATGACGTTCACCTATAAAGAATGTTTTATATCTCTTGCTAGGTAACTATAACATTTCAAAAATTGGGATTTAGAATAAATAACTGTTTCTTCAATCTATAGATTCACTTTTAATTAAAAACATATTAAAAAATTCTTTAAAAACAGTTTAATTTGTTATCATTTCACCTATTAGTTTTCATTTCCATCGAACAAAAAATTTTGTTCAGTCTCAAAAAAATAAAGGTATGTCAATAACTTTTATCTTTTCTTTTCTTTTCATTCAGTTATTGTGATTATTGAGATTTCTTCAAAGATTAAGCGATATAGCGATAATTATACAGGCATAATATTATGCCTTCATAATTATCGCTATAACGCCAGGCATAATATCATAATGTTATTGCATTCAATAATATCATAACGAACAGAATATAAGTTATTCTATTCTTTGAATAATTAACATTAAAAAATAAGTGAGCGGAATTTATTAGTGGCTATTCGGAATTAACATCACATATAAATACTGTATTTTAATCATACATTTTTAAGAATTAATTAAGGATTTTACTGGAAAATGATGCAAGTCGCAGTCACTTTTGCCATTTGCGTGTCAGAAAAGTAATTTTTAAAAGCAACTATGAATATAATTTTTTTCTTATTCGTGTCTAAATTAGAACCTTTATGACCTTGTGCTAGTAGCTTAACTTTGGTTTTCCATTAAAATTCATTTATAATAAATAAATTTAAATAATAATAATAAAAAAATACTGAAGTATTATACCTAAGCATCGCTACAACATTCCGTTTGTTTTTTCCGCAATTCCAGAAGTTATGTTTATCTGAATAAACAGAATTAAATATTAAAATCAATATAAACTTCATAAAATAATCATAAATTTCTTTCTTTTTTTGAAAATATTTTCAGATAAATATTTTAAATTAACGAAATGTCGTTTCTTTCTCTCTCGGAGATTTATAAAGTAAAAAAAATTATAGATGCATCTTTTGAATTGTTTATAAGAAACGCTTTATATTAATATTATTATCTATTAATATTAAAATTTGATATTAAATCGAATTCTATTTGAATATAAAAATTTAATTTTTATCAAAACTGCTTTTGATAATATCGAATTTTCTTCTTTTTTTTTTTAAAAATGAATCGATAAGCTGCACTTAAGTTAAATAATATATATAAGATTTTCTTTTTTCGTGATATTTTTTGCTTAAATTTAAAGCATTTTATATTACAAACAAGAAGTAAGAATTTCAATCCATTTGCCTTAAAAGCAGATTAAGTGAATAATGAAGAGAGCTATTCACTTCTTAAGATGAATTGTTAGAACCTGCATAGTTATCGATGCATACATTTACACGTTACAAAGAAGAAATCTTTATGAATAACATAAAAAAAAATTGAAAAGATAATTAGTAAATTAAATTTCCTACTTTAAAAATTAATTAATACAACTGCGATATTAATTAATTAACTTAAAATTGGATTAAGATAAATTTTGCGTACCGCATTAATCTCTGATTAGTGGCAGAAAGAGGAGGGAATATTTCTATATTTACAATGGATCAATGAAAACTGCATTAAATAAAATCGTAGATGTTAAAAAAAACAACGAGAAGAATATAATATCAATGCTGAATATTCTACAGAAGTCGTTATTTGCCGTCTGCTTAAGTCTGCTGTACGAAGGAATGAATTGTGTATTAAAACGAAATGACGTTATCTGATGTAACCTCTGCTCGAACACATCCATTGCGAACTGCTCGCAGTTTTTGCTTACCAAACCAATTAAACCGCTTGTTTCCTGGTAAAAGCTCGGATCTGGGACAGATAGGTAAATTATGAGGTAAAACGATAAGCTCTGCTCTCCTTTTCTTTCTTTTATATAGAGAGAGTTTTATAGAATTTAATTGCGTGCGTGTCGATGCCAGGTTTTCCGCCTAATCGAAGCGTATTGAGAGATTCTCCAAACGTTTGATTGGAAATTATTTACGTGTTTTCGGTTTAAAATGTCGATTTAAACTAATTTCCTATTTATACTGTCGAAATCCGTCTTTTGATTTTTCTTAGTGTCGGTTCTGGTAACGTCTTCCAACACTCCTTTATCGAGATCAATTTTCGGGAGGTTAGAGAACAAGATACACGATTCTGTTTTTTTATTATTATTTATTATTTTTTTAATTAAAGAACCGTTCGAGATTGAAGAATTTAAACAGGATAACTTTATCACTTTAAAAATATAAGTAATTTAATTTTGAGACACAACGTAATTCGTTAAAAGACCGAAACTTGTGTAAAATAGGCATCTTCATAAATTAAGAAGTTTAATTTCAACTTTGGATTCTTACAAGAATAATTTAATGTAGTTGGCATTTTTTGAACATTTCGTGACTTTACTCGGAATTTTATTCGGGGTATTTTAATGGAAAATATGAAGGAAGCTTGATTAAGTCGGAAGCTGCAGGAAGCAGCAGAGGGAAGGAATAATGGCACATCATCGCATTTTGACCGAACAAGAAGGAATTTCTTTGGAGTGTAAAGGAATGAAAATCCCAGCAATCCGACTGTAACGTTCTTTTGTCCGTGCAGACTGTTTCCACTCATCACTTCTTCGCGATTCCTTTCTTGCATCGGCGAATCGCTGCGCAGTAAACATGCTCAGACGAATAAATCGCTCGCTCTCTTGGCGTCATTCCGCATCAGCAGTTCTCCGGAATTGTCAAATACATAAATAAAGGATTAAAAAACTCAAACGAACTTTCTAATCTTTTAAATATTAAAAATCTATTTTTCCTGCTAACGTCTGTTTTTTTTATTTCTTTTTTTTATAAGAAATCCCAATAAATAATACGATATAAATGTTACCAGTTTTTACGGCTTAATTAAAACTTGGAGGCAGAAAAACGGTTAAGATGCTAAATTACATTCGGAAAAATCTTGATCTAGCAGATATTTTTTTTTATCGATATATAATTTCCATAAAATTGAGCAGAAACTAGATTTTGTTTTCTTTCGGATTGTTTTAATAGAATTTTTATTAAATAATAGTAAAAAAAAAAAGAAGAAGCGAAATTGGTTTTAAAATGCGCGCAATAATTTTCTTTTATCGAGTTATTTACGGTTTCTAAAACGCTTGTAAGAAAGAGCTGTCGGAGTTATTTTGAAACGAAAATCAATTTTAATCAAAATTCTAACCCGGTCCGAGAGGCCATTATATAGCAGTTTAATGTCTGTCCTCCTGATTTATGTTTGTATCGTGCAACTTCAAGTTCGAAAATTTTAACTCATCGTCATCATAATGTTAATTTGTAAACACTGTTTAAAATAATCGATAGTTTGAACATCGAATGTTAATCGACGACCAAGAAATGTAAATCAGTTATAATCGCTATTTTCTGTCTTACTGAACGAGAAGCTACCAGCTAAAATTAAACTATTACAATTCGCATTATGTAGTTAAGGAGTAGCCCCATTCGTCTCCGTAAGTCTGATTCCACACGAAATATTATGTTTTAAATATCATTCTGCAGTCATTTAGTTCAAGTAACTTAATTTTCTTCTCTCTGCCACGTATAGTGTCTATACTTCCTCGGATTAAAATAAAAGAAAAACTCTCTCTCTCTTGTCTAGGCTTTTAAAGCGGTGGCACGCAAAAAAAGTCATGTCGCTTGAACTAAGATAATTAACTGGAAGAAAAACAAGAAAAACTTTGATTTGCCTGTGAATAAATTGGCTGCACAAGTTCAAACAGTGGAAATTTTCTTTAAGCTCCAATTTAATCTCTAATTATGAATATATAAACGAATTTGGCTGATATATGCATTAGATTAACCAACGATTCAATTTTATTAAATCTCATTATATTTGTTATTACGCGCATAAAAATAGTTAAAAAAAAAAGATTTTTATAACAGATTCCCTCCTTTATCTGTTTTGTTTAATATATAAATATTTAAATGTGGCATTTATCCTGCTCAATTTTTCGAAAGATCACAGTTATCCGTTAGAATATATATATGAGTTAGTACTTCGGTAACTTTAGTAAAGAAAAAGTAATTTCTTGCTCTTTAAAAAGGGATCAGAAAGATTTAGGGAAAGTTTCCTTATCTAGAAGGACCCATATTTGATTATGTCAACTCTGCTGGATTGCAAAAGAACAAGTAAACTAACAGGAGTGTGCTGAAAGTAAAAAGGATGGGTTGCCAACTGCAGTTGGAGCTCATAGATCATCGGAAGAAATCCCAATGGGGGTTTGCTGACCCAAAACATCGCCTCGATTATTGACTGACATGCAGAAAAAGAGGAACCAGTATTATATATTATATATATATACTGTATATATAAATTAAATTATATATCGTTCTCCTATTTTCATTTTTCATAAAAATCGGTAAAAATTCGTTGCTGTCATTTTAAAGTTGTTAAATATAAAACGGAAACTCTTGCTAAATCAATTTCCGGATGAATTAATTTAAATCCGGATTATTTATATATTAAAAAATATATATAAATGTTGGTTTTGTCGTGTCAAGTTTAACGTTTCAGTTCTGTGTTTGTCGGTGTCGTAAAAAATAATAGTTTTAGAGTAATCAGACTACTTTCTAAAGATATATTTTAGTGTCTTGTTAGTATAAGGCAAGATGCATCCACAGAAGAAAAAGGACACTCCCACAGAGTTAAATTTTTATGGGGGAGAAAACTTTAGTCCCAAGGGCTGTGCTCATACAAAGACACAAATGCACCTTTAATGTGTCACCATCGTTTTACTTTTCCAACAAAGTGGAAAAGCATCAGCAGTAAATCTTTTTAAATGGTTAAAAAAATATGTTTGTTGATTTATTTAAAATAAATAGAAGCGAGAGAGGGAACATAAAAAAATGGAATAAGCCATCTTTCTTTTTTTATAAGACAGTGATTTGATTCTTTGACTGGCGATAAAACACTTAATAATTAAAGGAAAAAAACTTTAATATTCCATGAACGTTATTCTATCTTAAAGAGTTAAAGACAGGCTTGTATATATTTATATAAATGTTATAAACGTTTATCTTTATTATGCCTATATATATATATATATATATATACGTATATGATTAGAGAAAGAACAGAGATCGCTTAATATCTCTTGGAAAGAGTCCAGTTTTGCTTGGAACAAGCTGTTCGACATGACCATCGATTGTTTCATGGCTTCTCTTGCATTATTGAAGGAATGTTTTCCTCGACTTGCTTCACTTTTCTCAAAAGGTTTTCATTGTAAACCAAAATTGTGACTAGTCTCTCTGTTTTTTTAAGTTTTTTTTTTTTTTGTTTTTCATTTTCCATTTATTCAAGAATTCGAATCACGTGATCGTTCAAATATCGATAGAGACAGAGAGAGAGAAAAAAAGATCGCAACAAAAAAAATTAATAAGTAAAACGGTTTCTTTGCGGTTTTAAATGAGTGACCAGAAAAACGGTTATTTTGGGTTGATTGGACGACCGAGTTTAGTTTTTGGTCGAAGAACATAAAGTAAATCATATAAATGACATTTCTTGTTGGTCCTTAAACCAGATGGTCCGTGCAGCTCATTGAAGAAATAGAAGAAGGGACAAATCGAAAGAAAAGTAGATTTTTAATAGGAGTACTGTTCTCATTTTATCCATCAATCTATTAGAGAATAAAAATGAATACAGTACTGGGAATTTAAGGATAATCTATCAAAATAATCCTATTAGACATAGATGATTTATTATTCCTTAAAAGGTACACCAAATTTATAAAAATAATAAATGTTTTAAAGGTAATTTTATTAATTTTATTTTATTTTTTCTTCTCCTACTTCTAGATGGATGTAGTTTAGAATAGCTTTCAAACGGAAGTTAATAAATTATGTAGTGTGTGATCTCCATAATTAAAAGGTTTGTGTTTGCAGAACGAAAATGTTTTCGAGAGTTAAATTTTTAATAATCTAAAAATAAAAAATAAAGATAGAAAATGGATTCCGAGAAAAAAAAACGGGAAAATTATTAATTAATAAGTGAGCATTATTTTAGTATTAAAGCAATTGAATGGAACCCGGTTGCACAAAGAAAATAATTCGGCTCTCGAAAGAGAAGTAAAAGCCCCCTTGGAGGGAGGCGATGAAATCGAATTGGAAGAGAAAACAGAAAAGGGATTTTTGATCGCGATGTTATTCACGGTCCGAAGAACGGAGGCTTACAAACAGAAACCAATTTCTGTATCCAGGAGAAAGTCGAAAGATGGATGTAAAACAGGAAAACTCACCCTTTAGTAACGTCACCAGCTGTTCCTCATTTATCTCTCTCCATAATAGAAAATTGGTAGAATTCCCAATACAGTTTGGTTAAACCGTAAAAATTTCGTTACTTTAACGACTAATAAATTTATATTTTTGTGGAATTTTATTTTGTTAGATATTCATTAACATTTGAATTGAAACGATCTTTGTACCGGTTTAAAAGCGAAATTGCGAATCTTCAAGTTATGGTCGAGAAAATAATTAAAAAAAGAAGCACCCAACAAGTGGAATGAGTTTTTCCTCTTCACTCAGGAATCTCCTTCTATTCTCATTAAGCAAACAAACTTGTGTTGACTTAAAAATATCAAAATTTTACTCCGATTACTTCAGAACACAAAGGCCCTTTAGAAGGTGGGTTTCTGAAAAGAACTCATAAAGCAGTTAGCGGAACAAAAGAGGGCTTAGCATTTAACGATGTAATAGGTTACTTTTAATAGGGACTCGTATAACGATTGCACAAACTTGGATTTATTTGCGCGGAATTGAGATAGGGAAGAGGATTAGTGGAGGAGAAAGAAAACTTTGAAGCTTAAAGGGATACAGTTTCTTTTCAAAGTGAATTGCTCGTTTTCTTTCTCGGTGTTTGGTAGTTCGTGGATGTTTTGTTTGTCTGATAAAAAAAAAAAAAAAAAAAAACTCGGTGGAATTTCTCGGCTGAGTTGTATTCCATCAGTTTAATGTTGTACCTGATCAGTCGAATTTCTTTTAAAATTCTTACATTCTGCAAAGCAATCAATAAAGTGATGCTCTCGCTCAAAAGTAGCCTGTGGCATTTTTAAATACGTTTATTCTCTTTCTTTTCTTTCTAAGAGTTTATATTAATGGCAACCTAAGTTCTTAGGTTATAAATTAACTTTGTATAATTTATAGAAAAATCTCTTAATGACGAAATTTCCAGGAGTTATTTTTTTCTTAACGACATTTCCGTCGCAATAAAAGGACGACGAAAACAGTAAAATGAAAAGTTCTTTTTAAGTTATATTTAATCCTATGCATCCATATAATCGTAAAATTCTTAATATAATCTAATCTAGAAGAGCCTCACATAATGGAGAACTTAAATAACTATTTTATTCTCCTATTTGACATTTATTCAGTAACGCTACACATTTGCTAAATTATATCTAGGATTTACGTACAGACCTATACGTTTTTTATCATGTGTAACACATTATCTTGATAAACTATCTCACTATCTTCCTACATATTATATATTTAGCGTATTCTATATTGTCAAACAAAATCGATGGCGAAAGGAAGATTCACTCCATCATAATACTATCACGGATAAAATTTATCAATTGTTAACAAATTAGGATGTAATTTTTTTTTATTAATATTATTATTAAATATAAAAATCTAGTTATGGCTGGCAAAAAACTCATTGTATTAATCTAATATATATATTTTTTCTCCTGAATAAAATGTTCGAATTCGCAAATATTCTATAAATTTTTTCCTTTTGTGACATTTTTCAAAATTCTGTCAAATTATATAAGTTTTACTGATAAAAGAAACATGTGATTTTATATATTTTGACCAGTAGAAAAATGATAAAATAAAATATAAAAAAATTAAGCAAATTGTTTTCAGGTCAGCAACCTCGACAAAAAGAATTTTTTCCTTTTTTTTTTTTAATTCTAAGCCAAGTTTTTGGAATGATAAAATAGAAAAGTTATTACTATTTTTAGACAAATAATTTTTTTATCTCTGGATCTATGATGATCTAAATAGAAGACAAACATGTTTTGATGGTTCAATCTTTTAATTTAACTTATATAAAAAAATCTTAAAAAAATAACATATTTTCATCAAAGCGGAAAGTAAGAAATATGCGAAGATGTTTATCCAACAAAAGCAGATAGATAATGACCAAAATGGCGATGAAAATAATGAATACAAACTAAGTAAAAGATAAATATTTAATTTTATAAATTAATATCGTGATCGAACTAACGATTTAAACGTTAAAATTCAAGAAAATAAACATTTTTGATTATTTTGTATAGAATATTTCTTTGATCCCATTCTCATTCATCTATAAAAGGAGCATTATGTTAACTTAACTAGTTTTTTTTTAATTGGAATATCAGAAAAAATATATTTATGTCAACTTTTAAAATTATTTTCTTAGGATAAACCCGCTTTTTAGAAGTTGGAATATGTTTTTATAATTGCATATAAGGAAATCACGAAGCGTAATTTTATAAGTAAGAAATATGCCATTTTATGTTGCGGTGTTTGATATATGTAAAAATGATTTAACCGCACGGTAGGATCCCAAAGGGATCCAGCCAAGAAGTAGTTAGCTTTCAATCGAAACGTTAGTAAATGATCAACAAACATCAGCATTCAAATCACTCGGCTAATACCAACAAATATTTAACCGTCGAGGTAGAAGGAGAGATAGAGGAACGGTTCAATGTTGTGACAACAACGCCACGGAATGCAGATTTTCTCCAAGGGGCCTTTATCCTGCATGCGATCAAGTCATCGTTAGAAATCCATTTACCGTCCGAGTCGTTCAAAAAACCTACCATCCGACTAGTAACGACATCGCATCCACTTCTATGATGACCAAACTTAATCGGAAATCGAAGTCTTCAAACAAAACCCCTTCAAATGAAAGAGTGTTTTGGATCAGATCATGATCCGTGAAAGACGGTTACAACCATTCTTTATCATTTGTCCGCATCATAAAACTGCTCTTAAATACTACGTCTTATTAGCAAGCAAATCAACTAGAGTTCATTTAAAGGTTCCTGCGCTTTACAAATGGCTCCTTTAAACATTATTATTTTTTTTTCCTTATAATAATTCCGGTAATTGAAAAATTCCGGTTTTACATGGCAACCGAACGATCTCTTTTTCTCTAGATTTTTTTCGGAAAATTAATCACGGAATATTTTTCCTAACTTATAGCCCAATACCTGGTTCTAAAATCGAACTATGTAAACTAGATTTTTAAGCATGAAGAGTTTATTTTAGTTCGTTAACATGATTTTTATATAACATATATGAATATTTTAAAATTTGTTCTCTAGTTGTGTTGGCTTATAAAATATTTCTCATCTACATGGTAAACATTATATTCTTTTATTGGATAAAAACAAATAAAAGCTTATACATATAGAATGAAATATAAAATACATTTGAAAAATGTGAAATAAAATATTAAAAACAAGATCATGGCGTAATCTCGACATTCCATTAACAATTTCTATCGAAAAACATTTATAACAATTAAATTTTTATGACGACAAAATTCAAAGGGCATTAAAATAAAGATACAATATTTAACTAATACAGTAAACGATAAGAAAGAGTTAAACTCTCTTTTCTCTATTTTAAGCTTCCTTTTGTGTTCCTCTTCCTTCATTATCTGTTCTTCGTGGATAGATTTTGAGAGATCGACTTCGAACAATTACTTTTAAAAAAAGTAGTAATTTTTTTTATTTTTACAAAATAATTTGAGGATATGACAAAGGTGCCAGCAATTATCGAAAAAAAAAAGATTAAATCTGAAAAATAATCTTAACAAAATTGCCAATTATTATTTTTAATTTAGTAGAAAAAAAAGAAGTAAAGTAAAAAGAAAATTCTTGCTTTTGCAAAAAGCGAAGATTTTTTTTTTCCTGTTATTATTATTTTCAGTAAATTGTAAGTAATAAAAAAAAATGGAAAAGAAAGAGCGCTTTGTCTTTAGAGACTCCATTTTCGTCTTTCTTAAATGGAACAATTAAAATTTCATCTCTAAATGGAGAAATGAGTAGAAGCTAGAATAACAAGAATTATAAATATTAACTTGATAATATTAAAGTAAAAAAAAAAAAAACAGAGAGAACAGATAAGCGTTTTACTTTTATTTTATTATTTTTTTTTTTTTCTGTACTTATTTTTGAATTTGTGGTTACTTCGATAGAAGCCCGTGATGAAAGTAAGTGTCAAAGCAAAGCAATTCTACTAAACTAATAACTACCAAGATAATAAACAGTAATGATGAGGATACATTTTCTGCCATTAGCCTTAATGCTGCCAGGCTATTTGGATGAACACATGAACACGTTATTAAATGCCTATCCTAATAACCATCCGAATTAACTTTCTTTCCAGACAGATATCATTTCTTACTATACATGATTTAAACAAATTCATAGCATCTTAATGAGTCATTTTAACTCAACTTTTTTAAAAATCTGAAAAGTAAACTTTTTTTTTATCCTCCTATATAAATAACTGAATTTTTAAACACCATTTCTTTAATTTTTTTTATCCTTTCCCTATTAAAATGGAATAAAAAGTTATATGAATTATATTTGTCTGTATGTCTGTCTGATAGCACGATAACTTACGTAATTTTTAACCGATCTGAATGAAATTCACAGATATAATTGGAACTCAATAGATAACAAAGCTCGTTAAAAATAATCAAGATGGGGTGGGTAGTAATGACGTAATAAAGAAAAGTATCTCAAAGATGTTTAGGCAATAACTCGCGTAATTACTAATCGATTTGAATGAAATTCACATATATTGTTGAAATCCAGTAAAGAATTGAGTTTATAGAAAATTATCGAAATTTCATTATTTTTATATCCGCAATAATAATTTAAATGCGAAGATTTTGATTTTTCAAGAAAACAGATAGATAGAATCGAATAATGAAAGTCAGGCGATCGATTAATCGATCTTAACTAAGTTATTATTATTTATTATTTTAAGAATTTTTAATGCTGTGCAATTTATTGGTAATATATCAAATTTTATCGGATAAATATAAGGAAATTTTCGGAGAATAAATTCTGTTTTATTGACGTATATAGTTATACTTATTACTTATTGATTAATAAATTAACCGAATTAGGCTGTATTTTGTCTCACAGCATAAATTTTTCACTAGATTTGAAAAAACACAGCATCTTTCTTTCCGAAGTTGCTATTACCATAAACTATCTATCAAAACTATATGTCATCCAGAAACGTTTATAATTTGTCAAGATCTGATCGAAGAGTGGGAATTCTTAATCTCTATACTATCCGAATATTAATTGAATATTTTTTTAGATTAAATCTCCGACTGCTGTTAAATGAACCAATCGGACATAGAAGTAATCCCGATCATCAACAGCCAATATAACCTGCAGCAAACTATTCTCTATTGGTTTACGACTGTGAGCTTTACCATTTCCTACACTTAATAAATCTTTACCCATAGCAGTAGAAAAGCAATTATGAGGCTGCACTTCCACTCGTAAACTCAACTCCGAGTATTGATCTGTCTCGAAAGGGATAAGTGTAGGATCAAAATATCGAAATCTCAAAATTACTTAAATAACTTTTGCATATCCCGTAACACACTTTATTAGATTCCAATCCTTTTATTAAGCAGTAATTCCATTCTTTAATTACATAAATATATATAAACAGGAAGCAGCAATGGGGATATTTGGGAGATAAGAACGGTTATAATTTATAAATCTCTTGGGATATTTGGAATGAACATCCCTGGAGATGTCGTTTCTTTCAGAGAAATTCCGGGACGTCTCCGGGGACATCTTTAGATATGGTGGCTTCTGCATCGCAATCTTTGAAAGTAAGAATTTTAAGAGCGAAATCCTTGAGTTAGACGGATGTTAAAGTGTAAATTGGAGAGATAATACGGATGGCAAAGCAGTTTCCAATGGGATAGCAGGGCGTTTTACGTCATTATTACCCGGGATTGTCGTAGTTCTCCAAAGATAGTACCATGTTCCTAATTGAACCGTTATGCTTCCCTCGGTCGGAATAACACTGTTGATTACCAAGGCGAGAACAAAGTCGCTTCACTTCTCCATTTATTTCACGAATTACTACATCGAGCGCAGTATTTTCTCTAATTGCTTCATTTCTGTATCGCTTGTGCTCGATCGAGCGCGATTAGTAAATTATGTATCTGGGATAATTATGTGAGCGCTTTTTTCTGTCTTTTGCTTGCCAAATAAGATCAAGAATTTATTTTTCTTTCAACCACCGAATCCAATATTAATGTCGGCGATCATTCATTTCAACGGCGCAATTATATCCGCAGGAGTATACGAATGAAGTTCCCATCACTTTTACTTAAAACTGCGAAAATATTGTTAAAACTTGGAATATATTTTCATATTAATTGCTGCAGCAGTAATTTTAAATTATGGAGACGGATAGAAGGCCATTAAAGCTATAAAAGTCGCGCTTCACTGCTACGTCTGATGATTTGGAAAAATATCGACGCCATACTTTTTCTGTTCTCTCTTCTTGCAAATACTTATTAAGAAAATTTAAATATTTAGAACAACACAGGCTTTCTTGTTTATGAACACATATTCTGTTTAAAATAACCGTGGTACACTGAAATATTTCTGTTTTTTTTTTTTTTTTGTTATTCGGAACATAATTTATAATTTTGTCAATTTTTCTCTTTTATAAGTAAGTCGTACGTATAAATTTTAATTAAATAAATTATCAGCGACTTTCTGATGCCAATCATTTACTCAAATTTTTGTCAGATTTTGTGAAAAATTAATAATTCAGTTTAATTGATTTAGATAATTATTTTAATCACTAATTTTTTTCTTTTAAAATTTATGATATGAAAAATATTACAAAAGTTTTGTACTTGAATTTTTGAAAAAATTCAAAAAAATATTTAAAATAAATACATGATAAGGAAGAGTTTTCTTTTTCTCCATTTTAAGTTTCCTTTTATGCTTCTCTTTCTTCATTATCTGCTTGTTCTTCGTGAATAGATGTAGATCATCTTAAAATTCGAAATCATAAAGGAAGCGAATTGGAAAAAAAAAAAAAAATTATCCAGTTTGCAAAAACACTTTTTCTATCTTAACTATTTATTTTGGTCTACAAAACAGTTATGACTTGTGATATATAATCTTGTATAAGTCCATGTTTACAAGAATTGGATGCTGTTGTAAGACTGTTAATCAATAACATTCTGTATATATTCGTATATTTATAAAGCCATTGGAATAAAAAGTTTGTAAGTGTGCAAAGACGTTGTTCTTTTTGATGGCCAAGTAACAGCGAAACTCCAATAGTAACTCCTTAGTTCTCCGCCCCCAAAAAAAAATCTCTCGAGGGTAAAATCATTCACTGCTTTTTTTAAATCTAGAATGGATAACTCGATAAATCACGTCCTGGTTTTCAAAATTTTCTTAGCTAATGCTGTAGAACCAAACGGATAGTTCTCCCGTTTCCCATTACAGAGAATGGATCTTTCTTGGATGGGTTCTCACTTCCAGTAAAGGAATTATAGTATTTTCGGCCTAGAGATCTTCTTTAGAAGAGCTAATTCTCCAAGAATTTGGCACAGAAAACTATAATTCTAGTCTTGGAAGTAAAGATAATGATAGCCAGACACGAACTTTGCTATACGGTAACGAACCACAAAGATAATTTTACGGTCTTTTATGTAAACAGGCAGACAGCTAATTGCTAAATTCGAAGCCGACGGTTTTTCCAAAGAGATCAAATTATAGGTGGAAGGAGGTAGACTCTAGGGGTCGGAACGGGGGATCAATGAGCGAAGGCTAGTTACAGAATTAATTTTTCTACGCATTTACTTCACGTCCAAACAAATCACACGGTCGAGGAGGCAAAAACATTAAAATTTTATTCGGTACAGTTTCGAACTTAAAGAGAGAGAGAGAGTACAGAGGACCCGGTCGTTAGCGGAAAAGAGGAAAAGAAAAATGGAAATAATGGCACTTTTCCAGAAAAATGAATTAATTACCTCTCGCTGGTAGAGAGAAGGCATTAAGTTTGCACCCATTAACAAACAAAACGTATTCCATTAAAAGTGTCTTTGATTGAAAGAGTGAATTTTGTAGAAGAGAAATGCTTTCTCCTCTCTGCACAATTCTTGTCTTCAATTTAATTATTAATATGTTGTTTTTTTTATATTTTATTCTTCTTACTACTGCATCCATTAGAGTGACGATATTAATATGCGTATAAACGAGAGAATATTCAAAATGGAAGCATTGATCTGCCAATTAAATCGACTTTAAAATGAAATTTATGCCACTAGGGCCAAACAAATTTTTTCGAGTCAACCGGAAAACAACTTCATCCGAGTGTCGATAACAAAATGTTCGAATTAATGGAAAATTGCTCTCAGACAGAATCAGTTATATAATTACTGTAAATAATGATTCTAGCCGTTTCTCTATAAAATAGGCTGGCGATTCAAAACACAGCTAGTTTCCAAGTTATGTAGACTTTATAAACATCGACTTTGCAGAAAGAAAGCGTTTAAATAACAGGCAAAAAAATTCTATTAAAAATTAATTATAGACGAAATCGAAAGTGTTTCCTGTTTGTTTGACCTCTAATCTTAAGCCATTATTCTTCCTAAGATTTTAATTTACATAATGTTATGAATGCGATAAAATTTTATCACGAGATAAGTGTTATTATTATATCAACAACTATCAAGCATTTATGTGGAGAATGGACGCATCAGAAATTGAAAACAGGTGAGCTCGTAAGCATTGAGCCGAAGAGTGATTTACAGGGGAAGGCGATCTAAATTACCCAACATTAAAAATCCAAACGAGACAAAAGCTTATCAAATGGTATAAATACATAGCCGGCCATGGAGAATAATTTCCTGATAGGCAACATTATGTCATTCGATACCGATTAAGTGTAAACACGTAAATGGCAACGACCAATTGAAGTATAGTAATAACGCCTTTGACGTTTTAAACTTTGTAATTTCGTCAACCCATAACTTTCTGAGAATGACCTGTTTTCTAGAATAATTTCGGCGCTAAGGAATTTCTTGATGAGCGAATTCTTTCTTGTCACAAATTTACTAATTAAGGATTCCATTGTTAGTCGCCAAGTTCTGACAAAATTTGCTTAAAAATCCAGCTTTTTAATTATATACATATATAAAAAAAAAGTTTTATTGTAAGAGATTTTAAAGATTTTGCGTGAAATAATTTTAATTCATTATTGGTCTTTTAATTGAAATTTTACTTATCCATCATTCTCTCCCCCCTTTTTTTATATTCGTAAATTTTCTATATTAGTTTCGTTTATGCTTCCGCATATTTCTTGGATTTTTCCTTTTTTTATCCTTTTTTTATCTTACCTGTTTTTTTCTTTTATTCATTTTCTAGCAATCAACTCATTCCGTTCCTCTTTTGCATCTTCTCTAACGTTCGATTTATTTTTTTCCCATTTCTTCGTCTTTAGATTTGACCCGATATTTAAGTCTCCCCTCCACGTTTTCTTTTCCTTTCATTTATTTTCCTTTCAGTTCGTCATCCTGTTAGTCTCTCCCTTATCTAATCCGTCTTTTCGTACTCCCAACATTCGCCTAACAATCCGCTTTCTCAGAAAACCAAAAAT
>WUQG02425103.1:0-14817 GCA_011317285.2 Androctonus mauritanicus | reverse complement strand
TAATAGGTATGATATACAAAGAAAAAACGCGTTTGTATTATTATTAAATTAAATTACGGGCCGCAAAAAGTGAGGTCACGGGCTGCATGTTGGACAGCCCTAGCTTAGAGTCACTGCCGTGCCTCTTGATGTTCTACACTTCTAAAAGTGCTTGTCTTTTGGATTCTTTAATTGATTTAACTTAGTAGAAGCAGTTTTAGTTTTTTATATTTAGAATTATAACTTTAAAAATTGAAGTTATTTGAATTGAAAAAAATTAATAAATGTTTGAAAAACAGTAATATATCACTAAATAGTAAACGAACAGCACATTGAGCAGTAGCGTAAAGATTAACATAGCTTTATTAGTGCTAACGTTTTTGGTATTAGAATACCCTCTTCACGCTTACATCAAAAAAAAAAAAAAAATCGAAAAAGAACAAAGAGCATGGATTTTAACCGCTAACGGTTGGTTGCCGGGGTTACAATTAAAAACAAAAATAAATAAAAAATAAATTTGGTTACACATTTTACATAAAGACGCATAATGATAAAAACTAGAGTTAGAATAAATTAAATATATAAAATATACATATTTTATATACCCTGACAACCAACCGTTAGCAGTTAAAATCCATGCTCTTTGTTTTTTTTTTTGATGTAAGCCTGAAGAGGGTATTCTAATACCGAAAACGTTTGCACTAATAAAGCTATGTTAATCTTTACGCTACTGCTCAATATACTGTCCGTTTACTATTTAGTTACATAAGCGACGAAGCAGTTATGGAGTTTAATGAGTAATATATAAATCTTTTATTTTTTTAATCTATGGTATTTTTAAATCTTTTGATTATACAAAGGAGTTTCCCATCATTGTTCATGGCAATATTGCATATGTTAAATTTAGATACATTATTATATTGTTGTTATGATAAAAATAAAACATATACTGCATGAATAGCTTATGTATAAGAGAATATATTTAATACAATATAATTATTGTAATATGATCCATATATGAAATAACTTATATTACAATATAAGCTGACTTTGCTAATGACAATCAAATATCCATAGTAATATTATCAATCCTATTAACAAAATCTAGCATTTTATGCATCATTGTGATACTATTGTGTAAAATTACAATATCATATAGTAAATTATAAAGATGAATTTTAAAATATTTTGTATAAAAAATTTTTTCTATGTAAAATTAAATTTATTTATATCAGGAAACTTTTTTCAACTTCCTGAATCTACAGGATGAATCTTTTCTGTAAGCACTGTCTTCCTTCACTTCCCTCTGTTCTTGAATTTTTCACTGTAAACAATATCTTTCCATCTTTTTTGAGGCCTACCTTTTGCTTTTCTATCAATAATTCAGATAGAAAATCTGCTTGCACAACTTTCCTTCTTCCATTCTCTTAATATGACTCAACCATCTCAATCTGCATGCTCTGATTTCATCACTTAATAATAGGCTTTTAAATAGTTTATAGTTTTCTATTATAGCATCATCTCCATTCACCAGTAGAATTATGTTTTATAGGTCCAAAGATCATCTTAAGAATCTATTTTCACATGTTTGAAGCTGATTATAATTTTGTTCTGTGATATTCCAGGTTTCAGAACCATACATAAAAATGGGTTTGATGATAATTTTATAAATTTTAATTTTTATTCTATTTGATAAAGTTTTGGAAGATAATTGGGCCTTCTACACAGTACAATACTTATTAACCGAGTTAATTCTGGCCTGGATTTCAGAACTTATATTATTCGTTGAGGTTATTAATGAATTGAAATATTTAAAGGAGCTGACACTTTGTAGGTTTGCTTATTGTAAAATTGTTCTTATCTTTATTGGATATTCTTGAAACTTTAAATACTCTGCTTTATCTTGGTTTATGTGTAATCTTACTTTTTAGATGCTTCTCCTGGAAGCTCATGCATTATATTTTTTATGTTTTAAGTAATTATTGGAAGTTTGGTAAATATCAATATTCAATAATAAAAAGGATTCATATCTAAACAGCCAACTTGGCTATAATGGATGTTTATTGATAAAACACTATTCAAATCTTAAGAAACAATGTTTTAAATTTTTATAAAGTTTAATTTTTAATAAATACAAATTTTGATTTTACTAAAACGCATTAAAAATAGGTATACAATGTAGATAAAATTTTAGTTTAAAAAATTCTTAGTGTTTTCACAAATAAATGTGTAAAATATAATAAATACATAATGTAATACTTATAAATATCGATATTTCTTTATACAATTGTTTCCTAAATCAATAGTATAAACATGGTTGTCCTTAGATATAATTCCAGCTACACGTTTTAGTTTAGAATCAAAACTATCAATTATAAATTTTTGTTGACCAGAATAGTAATCTATAATTTGTATAAATGATCCAGATTTTTCTGATCTAGTAGCAAGAATATTTCCTTTATTATCATAACAAATTCCACAAAACTTTCCAGCAGTTGTTGAGCAAATTTCTCTTAAGAATTTTCCTTTGTGATTAAATATGAGAAGTTTTGAACCAGCAACAATTATTTCATCTGCAGGACCAACAGATATTGAAGTTATTAAATTTATTTGACCTTTTTTATTGCCTTTCTCCCCAATAAATTGTAGAAAATTTCCATTTTGATTAAACAGAAGTATAGATTTTATATAATCATCAGCAACTAAAATTTCTCCATGACTATTAACTGTTATGTCTATGGGTTCAACAAAAGCAGTATGAATAAATTGATTTACTGTTTTTCCATCAAGTAACATTTCAGTTATTGTCTTGGTTCTCCAGTTTACAACAAAAATAGTATTTCTTGGTGATATAGTTATTCCTGTACTTCCAAAGTTTTTGAATCCATCATTTAGTATGTGATAAAGGAATTCTAAATTTTGATTTAAGACAACAATACGATTGTTGCCAGTATCTAATACAAAAATGTCATTTTTTGCAGTAACATTAACTGGTTGTAATAAATTAGAGTTTCCAGAACCTTTTGTGCCAAACTGACAAATAGGATTAATATGATCAGAAGCATTGAGTAAAAATGGACTATTTTGAATAGGTCTATCAAAAATTGAAATATGTAGTTCATACATACCACTTTGAAATGGTACATATTTTAATTCATAGCTTCCATTTTTTTTATCTTCAATTTTTACTGGTATTACTTTTCCATTTTTATAAACTGCTTTACTAAAAACTACATCACCACCTTCCATTTGAGGATTACTATAATAATCAACAGTCTTTACACAAACAGTTGTTTCTAAATGGGCATAAGAATCTTCTAATATTGCTGTGCATAATGCAGGAAACGTTCGACTAGTTCTCAAATTTCCAAAGTTTTTAAAAATAGTTGGCTCAATTACATTGCTATGAGTATAGGAGAGAAAAGAATTTTCTTTTGGATCCATCAAATTATTTATTGAATCATATCTGCTACACAGATCAGATATTCTCTTTGCAAGACTGGAGATATCTACTTGAAATTCTAAGCTATCATTTTCTTGAACAATTTTCTCTTTTTCTTCTTTAATAATTTTTAGTTGATCTTTCAAAATTTTCCTTTTATTATTATGAATTTCTGATAACTGGTCAAAAAGTGCTCTCCTCCTTTCTTCTACAATGGTTTTAAGTTGATGAAATGATGAATCTATCTGTTGTAGAGCTTTCTCTATATTTTTATCAAGTTTTTCTATTTCTGTACACAAAGTTTGTGATGCAGAATTTAATTTTTGAGAACATAAATGTGCTTTGTAAAGAAATATTTCTGAGAGTCTTTTCACTGCAATTGAAAAAGGTATAACTGTATGTTCACAGCCAGAACTTCCATGAATGGCATTAGTACAAATAATACAAAATACACAATCACATGTTTCACAAAATAAAAGTTCTTCGGAAGGATGAATAGAACATTTAGGAATCACTTCTCGTCTATGACTTGCCATAAGATCAAGAAGTTGATTCACAACAAAACTTGGAGGAAGAGCACGAATGCCACCTCTTGGAAGTGGAATTGTTTTACGACAAATTGGACAACGGAACACACCAGATTCTTGAACCCCAGAGTTTGAAGCAATTCTTTCTAAACATTGCAAACAGACTGTATGAGAACAAGAAAGTAATTTTGGTGTATGAGCATGACCATCATAAGTACAAAAACATGTACTGCAAGTCAAAAATGTTATATTGAAGTCTTCATAATTAATTGACACAGTTTCAACTAATGTTGTCATTTTTATAAATCTGGAAAAAAAATCATATTATAAATTTAACAGAAAATGTATTCAAAATATTATCTATGTACACAATATAATATCTCACATTATAATGATATGTCATTTATTTCCTATCATATTTTACAAAAAGATATTAAAATGTTTTTTATAAAAGTAAGTAAACTTGGTGAATTTTGATTGTAAAGTATTAGTATACTATTATTATATAGTACAGTGAAAATAATAATACTGTATTATTATATCAGCAGAAAATATGTTTTATCTAATTGAATTTAAAAATTTGCAAAAATTTTTAATCTGTGATATATGAAAATATTATATTTAAAAAAATATGGTTTCTTCAGACATATATATCTATAAAGAATATATGTAATTTTAAAATATTTTTTGATGAAAAATTTCCTTAATATGAAAAATTAAAAAAATTATTATTTTAAAAAAAATTTAATATTTTGAACATTAAGGTGATTCCAAACAGTATATACTTATTTAGAATAGCAATAATTGAAAATTTTATTATGCATAAAAAGAAAGAATTATGAATAAAAATAAAATAAAATTTATTTCCTTAGTTCCAGTTCTTCTTTACTTAATTTTTTTTCTTAATTCTATATTTAACAAAATAAACATTTGTGTTTGTTTAAATTTTGATTTGTATTACAAATTTGTACAGTATTATAATACTGTATTGTAAAACAAACCTACCAATTAAAAATAAATTGATATATACAAAATTGATTGGTATACCAATTAATTTTAGCCATTTGCTGCTACAATAAATATATATCAAAACATTTACCAAGATGATTAGAGATATTTCTGGTGTTTTCATTTCTCTTCGAATGGCGCAATTTTCATTTGGCCTTGACTCACTACAATTCTACAAAGATGTTCTTTGAATATGCGCTACCAATCAGTTGTATATTTTCTCTGATCATAAGTATATATATATTGTACTATATAACGCAATATTTATTTAATTTAACTTTTCAATAGAATGATGGAAAGTTAATACTATATAAAATAAACATTTCGTACTTTATACGTTTTATCTAATAATTCGTCAAATACAGTATGTTATAAAATCGTTATTTCTTAATCATTCTTAAAAGCTTTTTACGCGAAAACCAAATCACATTCAATTTAATACATTTGAAAACTTACCTTCTTTTCGAATGATTTATCAAGGCGATATATGAATTTGTAATGATTTGCAATGATGGCAGTTAGCTGGAACAGCCGTCAAGCAAGCAATTTAACCCCGAATTTAAATCAGTAGTTACGGATCAGAAGCGATAAAAATAGCATTGTACTGTACTGTGTTCTGTTTCAAGAATGATGATTGATTGACTGTATAATGAAACATCAAATGATAACGATGTTTCTATAAATTTTGTCAAATAATCGGACTATTGAATACGTATACTGTACATATACTGTAGATCGTTGATCTGTCTATAAAGTGTAGATAGACATCAATGGCATCCACGAGACATGAGATTATGACTCATCAGCCCTCTAGATTTACAATTTTTCGCAGTTTTTATCGAAACTGGAATTTATAATTTCAATGTGAGGATCTATTTTGGATTTTAATCGATGCTCTTGATTAGTATAAATTAATAGATAAATTTTATAAAGTCTTATAAATCATACATATCATATATAGGGGGACATCTATAAATTGACCACTCCCTCTTTCTTCTTATCGAGCTTGACGCCTGATTATATCACAAATCTGAAGACACTTTTCTTTATATACAGTAGGGGTCGGCAAACCACGGCTCGCGATCCACATGCGGCTCTTTAGATATACGTATATATGTGGCTCTGAAGTAAAATTGAAAATGAAAAAAAACATCATAGTTTTATTTATAAAAATTTTTAAAGAATTTTATTCACATAATAGTGATTTCATTTGTTTTATAGATCTTGCGAAACTTCGTGGCATTCAAATGCGTGCCTTAAATTCAAAACAACTAACTACAAACCGGACATAGAAATTTTCTAAAAAAATTTAAGCTCATTGTTCACAATTATTACAACCAATGAGAGCAATTTTTTGTGTTTTTTCTTCATTTAATAAAGAGTATATTATAACAAGTTATAAGTTGTTATAATATTTCTTTAATTTTTCCTTATTTGTAAAAATATATTTATGGCTCTCGAATAATTTTAAAAGTGTTTTGAGGGACAGATTTGGCTCTTCCGTCTAAAAAGTTTGCCTACCCTTGGCTTTGCATATTGTTTAATGAACTGTACTTCCATAGTATTCGCGATTTTATTCTCTAAAATTGATCGGGTGTAAATTCTGAGAAATAAAAGAATTAAATTATTTAATATTTAATTGTACATTATATCATTCGTTTGGAATGAACTGAATTTTTATTAGTGATGGTGTTACAGAAATACAACATAAATATTTTATTTTTTGGAATTTATTATACAGTTCTTATATTTTGAAAATTAATCGCAAGTTGCGATATAAAATTTTATTTTACTTATTTTTTCAGTTTACGGAAATGTTACAAAGTCATGTATTATTTTAATTTATCATATTATTATATTTTTCAAATTATTCCCAAGCCCCAACTTGGGCAACTTCAAAATATTAGCTTCTACAGTAAAAATTTGACAATATAAAATACAAAAAATTTTTAAATTCTACATAAATTAAAAATACCAATGGTAACACGAAAATCATATTTATAGAAAAATAATTATATTAATTGAATATGCGCCATACAAAATATCTACGTTTTTTCCTATTTAATATTGATACCTGTTTGATATCATTATAAACAACAGAAAAATTTCTACCTTTTTTTGATATTTCCTTAAACTAAAAAATACGTAAAATAAAATTTTATATCACAAGTAGCGATCAATTTTCAAAATGTAAGTATAATAAATTCCTAAAAATAAAATATCTATGCTGTATTTCTGTAGCATCATCACTAATAAAAATTCAATTCATTTCCAAACGAATGAGATAATGTACAACCAAATATTAAATAATTTAATTCTTTTAATTCTCAGATTCATAGATCTTGGAGAATAAAATATAATAGAACCATTAACCATTTTTAAAATGTAGCTATTATTTATCTGGTATTTCTTATCACGTAGACCATATTCTTGATATAACTCCCATATTAAAAAATATATTATAAGTCTTATATGATATATTTTTTTATTTGTAAAAAAGTATGCCTTGCACACAAAATAAACTACATATATATTTAAATATATCATATATATAGTTATAATTATATATATAATTAACATATATTAACATATATATATAATTAACATATATATATATAATATAAATTTAAATATCTATTTCATACTATTGGTCAGAAAAAAAGGAGAAAAACTTAATAAACCTGTTTAAAATAATAATAAATATTTCCTAAAAATGCTATTATTACTTATTTTTTAAAAATTTTGCATTTGTACGGAGAAATTTTATAATTTTTTTTAGAAAAAAACGAAATGAGTTGGTTTATTTGTGTAATTGTTATACTTTTCTTAAATATGGCTGCTGCACCGGCCGGTTACAGTGAGTTGGATTATAAATGAAATCAATGTTTCTTTTTGTATTAAAAAACTAATAAACGTGTCAGTTTTGGATCAGAGATTTATTTTTGTACGAAAATTTATTAATTTTCAGCAATGGATTGTTGCTGCGATTGCAAATCTATGTTGAAGTTGTAAGTTGTAAGCGCACATTTTGAATACTTCTTTTCGATAAAAGTAGTGTTAAACATCTTTGTTTTTGTATAAATAAAATTATAATTTTTAAAACATATAATTGTGATTTATAATTTACTATAAAAATGTTACCATCTAGTGATAAATTTATTAATCAGATAAGCAATATTCGTTGTAGTATCCATTATATATATTTTGGATAAATAATCATCAGTAATATCAATAGACATATTTTTTTTATTAAATAAATGCCAGATACAATACTAAAAATGAGAAAAATAAATCAACAATAAGTGTTTATGAAGTTACTATGACATAACAATTTTTACGTCATAATAAATTTTATTTAGTACGTACTCGTTGCAAACATTTACATTCTCTCTAGCAATGTTTTATTAACGCACTTTAAATTTAATTGTGATGATTTGGTTTTGGCTATTGTTTATAGCAATTTTCGTTGCTTTAATTGGTAAACTTTACCAAATAAGTAAGTTTAGGAAAAAATTATGTAAACTTCCAGGACCTCAGATACATAATTTGGTGCAAGGTAACTTGCCTATTTTCCTGGGAAGGAAAAAGCAAATCGGTTTTCATGTAGGTAAGTAGCATAATCATTTCTATTGAATGAAAATGCTTCTACTGTATATACTTATATACTAATATTAGAAATCATTCATAAATATATTTAGTTTAATATCATATTATTCTTTTAAAGTTAATTTACTTAGATACTGAAATGAACCATTAAATTTTATAATAAATCCTAACATAATATAGTAATGATATTTATCATAAATTTGATTTACAATAGCGATATATATAATTAATTTATCTATTCAATCTGATTTATCTAATCTATAACTCTTCACGGTCAAATAATTTCAAGAATACAACTACAGTATGCGAGAGCTTCATTTTCTTGTTAAATTTCATAAAAATCCAATAAATATTTCAGGATATATTAAGAATACTATACTTCAAAATTTAAACGTTCGCCATTTTTAAACTGTCGAAGATAGAAGGCAAAATCACTCGGTTTCGAGATTATCATTCATGACATAACGTTATTGTAAAATTTCATGGAAATATCACGGGAAATATATTTAACTGTACACTTAATAGTGTTGAATTTCGACATAGGTTTGTCACGTGAGACACTTTTATCATCATCATTTAATTAATATTCGAAACGTTTTTGGTTTCATTTTTATTTCAAAGTACCTTTGTAGCTCATTAACTGTCTTTGAAAAGTTAACGAGCTACAAACTGTGTCATTAACTGTGTTTGAAAATTCTATGGCTACATTTTGCTAAAAATAAAAGTAATTCTGCATCTTGCATATATTGTTTAAAAGAACTGAAAACTAATGGTGATAAATTCCTTCTCGACTAATGATTAAAAGACTAATTTCTGATAAATATAGTAACAGGATGTCCATAGTCAAACAGCAGCTCAAACAGAAAGTTTGCTCATTGATAACTAATATATGGACAGACATCTAAAATAAAAGTTACGTTAACTTGATGCCCACTTTATAGATAAGGAAAATAAACTATGCAATTGGATTTTTTTTATATTGGGTGAATGGCATATTAGCGAGTATCTAGCTAATAAACTAAAGCAGTTGATAAGATACTGGGAAATAGATAAAGAATATGTCAATGTAGTTGTTTCTGATAATGCAAAAAAAAAAAAAAATGTTTTCTAACATTGATGTTCAACATTAATACTTAGATTTACCGATTTTTCTCCTAGAAAAATCGTCACATGTGATATAATCATAATCAATCAATAACAAACCAACATCTTTAAACCAATAACAACGAAGACGGAAATATAGTTTAGTTCTTTTTATTTTAAACCCTAATTACTCTCCTGTCATATACTAAAAACAAACCAAACCAAAAAAATTGAAATCTAAAAATCTGTAGCCCTCCCTCATTGACTTTACTTTATAAATACTCGTTTTTCATTGGTTGAAAATGAAACGAAAACTCGAAGTATACAGAATATAATTATTTTTAAAATTATTAATGGGAACACGACCACAAACAAGTGAGGAAACAATGTAGTGATTTATAGGTCTTATTTTGCATAGGAAAGTAGGATAAAAAGTATTAAAATAGAAATCATTTTTAATTCTTTCAAAAAATTTATTTTTTATGAATTAATAGAAGTTTTCAATTCAAAAGCGTTCGATAAAAATTTCTTATTTATCTAGATTTATTTTGATATGAAGGACATAGTAACAATTTGTATTAACTATATTTACTGATAACTTTTCTTTATCATGTTTTTATTTTAATATTAATTAATTAATTTGGAGAAAAATAAAATAAATCTTATAAAGTTTTCTGAGAATAATTATTACTAAAATTTATACGACTCTTCAAACCTAAATAAAATTAAAATATTCACAGATGTTTTACGACATTTCAATTTTAAAATTAATAAAAATAAAAAATAATATATAAAAATTTGTTTTATTTTGAAATTTAGAATTTATTTTTCATAGACCAATACTACACATGTATTTTTTTCTTCTGCATTTTTACGCCCCTTTCCAATCAGGAAAATTACTAATGCTACGTTCATGCTAGCGAAATTAACTGGGATAAAAGTAACCCCGATCAAGTTAACCGGGAATACAGAAATCGGAATAATTTCTGTTCACGAGGTTAAGTCAGGGTTAAGTTAATGGAGATTAACAGTTGCTCGGTTTCGCATAGGCAGGTAGAGCGATAGTCAGGAAAACTTTGAGCAGAGAGATAGAATGTCAAAATTTGGATCTACAAAGTTTAATTCATTACTGTATTAACTTAAATGGTAATGTGATGGCTCGTAATAGATAAAATATATAATATGCACCTAAATTTCCTTTTGTTCTACTAAAGTCATATAAATGTGATTTCAGGATGTTTACCAGAGAATGAACTTCAATGTCTGTCCAATTTACAGCCCTTTTATTAAATTATTATCTGTGGTTTCTATTTTATTTATGGATTAAGAAACCGTAATCAAACTGTAAACCGTAATCTCTGAAAATGGCAGTAGTCAACACTTCACTGTATTTCACTACCCAATTAAAAAGAATTACAGTAACTTCGTTCTGTCACCGGAGTTAAGTTAACATCGTTCCTCGCTAATTGATCGAGGTTTGTTAATTCTGTTCTGTTCAAAAGCAAAATCTGATTGGAATTAAAGACTTGACCAGGATTAACTTTGCTAGTGTGAACGTAGTATAAGGGGCCGGACCAGTTCCAACCATGGGCTGCACCCACACCCGTGGAGGGGCCGGATGGTGAAGGACGGGGATGGCCGGGCCGGGCACAGAACTCCGAAAAACTTCTGAGAGGATGCCGGACCAGAGTTCGCATCCCGGGTCCTCCTATGTGGCACGCCATGCGTTACCACTCTACTGTATTATAAACAATGCACTATTTAAAATATATAGTTTTATTTTTGTAATTACTGTTAATTTTATTACAATTTTAAATAAACTATTTATTTAGCTGCTCTTAAGCATTATAAGTAGTTAAATAAATAATGATTTTGAGTATAACAGCTAAATCAGAAGAAAGGTTAGAAAAAAATCTAAGAAGAATACAAAAAATTTTAAAAGAATATTATAGGCGAAAGTGAAAATCATTATTGTAATTTTATAGTTAATGCTTTCTTCAAACGAATAGATCTCTGTTATAATATGAATGTTTTATTTTTATTTTTTTTCCGGATTGTACAGCATATATAAGAATTGCATATAATAAATAGATGTATTGCATTCTACTGTTATAAACAAATGTTTATATAAATGTATAGTCTTAACTACCTTATCAAGGATATATAGCAAAGGATATAGGATTACAGATAGATATGCAATAAGGAAAAAAGCGAAATAAATCTCTTTATTTAGATATAATTTATTGTACTTAACTTTATACTTAATGATCAATCAAGCAATGTTTGAGGAGATATGCAAAGTGTACTAATGATTATCTAAAATGCTGTTTATCTGAAGCACATTGGCTATATATTATACAGTATATAACTGCAGTACATGAGGGATTCACTCTTAATGAACAACTCTTATATTGTTTCTTTTCTCGTTATCTTATGTCGTTATGAGATTATATAATCTTGTGTTTGGCGCAGTACAGCTCAGGTCGTCCTTGCGCCACAAACCGTACCAAGCAAACGACAAACCAAACTGCTGCAATGGGTCCATAGTAGTTCTTCGTATCATTTTGAGTATCTATTGAACAGTGAAATTTATAATCATTGGATATAATACGTTGGTATACGCCTGCTTAAATTAATATTTATTCAATTTAATGTCGAACGTCTCATATATCGAACTAATATTACTTTATCTTTATAACGAGCGATAAAATATTTTATAGGACCTATGTTGATATAAAATATTTTGATTGTTCTTAAAAGTGTAAAATGTCATCTAATATTTATTATATGCAATTCTGTTACGCTTTATATACAGAATGATCCACAATTCATAGTAGAAATCAAAATAAGGGATTGAGGATAATAAATAAGTATAATTAAGGGGTCCTTACACGTTTTCTCTCTTTCCATTCCAGAATGGAGTAATAACGGATAAATCATAGATTAAATCACGATACCTCGTGAAAATACTTTTCGACTTCAGTGAAATTCACATGATGTTAGTACGGCCTAGGAATGAATATTTTTAGCGTAATAAAAGAAAAATAATTCTCGGGCATCAAAGCATTATTTCTGTTAAATATTATCTGATTACACTGAAATTTTCTTCTCACATTTATTATTGAGATTCTTTGGAAACAAAACTTGTTGAAAATTATTGACATCGGATCACATCTATCTGAATGTCTGTTTTCCAATAAGATATTTCGCTTAATTATAAAGATTTCAATGAAATTCACATATATTATAATTAGGACCCAATAGGAAATTAAGCATATTAAAATTGTATTCGATCGCTATTACTAGTTTAAAAACAAACAAGTTAGTCAAGATCGATTCATCGATCACTAGACCCTTATTTGATTTTATACATATTTTTCTTAAAAATTCAAAATGATCGATTTCCTATTTATTGAAAATGATTGATATCAGGTATAATAATTTGAGAGAATATATTTCATTTATTTTAGGATATCTCTGTTAAATATTATCTGATCTGAATGAAAAAAATAAAAAATAAAAAAAAACGATATTGGAACTCTCTAGAGAATCAATCGTATCGAAAATGATTTTTATAAGCCTCGCCATTCTTTCGAAAAGTAAATTAATAATGAAAAATTTGTACATTTGTAATAATAATGAAATCTGTACATTTGTAATAATAATGAAAAATTTGTACATTTGTATAGAAAATAATATTACGGTATTTAGAATTCTATATACCAAAATGAGTACAGTATAATCATAATTAAAATTGAATCTTTATCTAAACTAATTCATAATACAATATAAAAATAATATTAATATATTACAGGTATAGCAGAATCGTCAATGGGAATAGCAAACATTTTTCGTGAAGAAGGCCTATGCCGCTTATGGCTCTCAGTTATTCCTTACGTAGTTTGTTTTTCTGCAGAAACTATCGAGGTTAGTGTATTAATCATAAATTATTATTCCTTTATGATCATATTTGCGTTCATTATCAAAAGATGTAAATATTATAGTACGTTTCACTTGAAAAGATTTCGAATAGCAGTTAAAGAAGAGCATATAAAAGTAATTCATATATAGTCTTTTTAAAGAAATCGTCTTATGTATTATCGTTTGAAACTACAAGTCAACCCTCGACTTAAGTCGTTTCGATTTATGTCAGATTTTTTGTTATTAGGAAAAAATAAAAGTCTGTTTAAAGGCTGGGTCTCAGACTTAAAACGCGATTTAAGTCAGTGTATCGCTGCTGATGATGATACTTCCGCTATATGGCTAGACGCTGCGACTTTACGCCGAAGTTCAACTTTCTACGCTGTTTACAGAGTACGTTGACCAAATTCGTCCAATCGGGATATGAGCTGGTTATTGAAACTTTTGTTGTTCTCTGAAACGATTTATGTTAGGCATTCATACAGTTCTTTTAGATTTTGAATTTTGCGATAGCAAAACCGTGACATTCAATAATATTATGAATGAAGCCATCGATAAATAAAGCAGTTCTTGAGTTTTGTTTTCCATATTGAATCAGCTAATTTCAAATGACCTCACAGTAATTGGTCAATATTGTTTGACATCGTTTATTTATGTCGCGTCAATGTTTTGTGCTCGACGCATTTATGCGACGCATTGACGCCCCGCTTACGCCTGTGAGACCCAGCCTTAATGTCAGTTTATGCAGCTGTACGTTACGTCAGTCATTGAGGTTATTAAAAATTTATAAAATCACTTAAAAATCAATAAAAAGGTAAAATCATATAAAAATGAATCAAATAATGATTAAAATATGTAAAATAATCAATAAAATTATTTAGAAGCTTAAAAATGGTATTAGTGACATTGTGGTTGTTTATAGGGATTTTAGATCGTTTTTTAGAGTTTATTCGACTTACTTAGCGCGTCTTGAAACGAATTAACGACATAAGGTGAAGTATGACTGTAATCATATTTTTAATAAAATATTTAAAGCTGATTATTTCGTGCTTTTGAAAATTTTACTTATTCAAATGAATCTTAAAAACATATTTTTACTTTATAATTTGAATTTAGAGACAAGGACCCATATTTCGTTTTCTTACTCAATATTTATTCCAATCTGTCGATGTTTTGCTTGGCATTTCTTACAATATTTTTTCATCGAGAACTTCAGGATCTATGTTTGACAGTTGTACAGATATGCTTATT
>WUQG02425092.1:0-14819 GCA_011317285.2 Androctonus mauritanicus | reverse complement strand
GACCCGGATGTACAGCAGAGAGGGACTGACAGCCGGACTGTTTTTGGACACACCCAGGACCTCCGATAATCACAGGTTACCGCAGTATATGTTAGTCACGTGATAACAGTGAATGTTCCTATCTGTATAACTAATAGACGCTACTCAATACGCTGCATTCTGAAGTGTAGTGAACTCTAGTTATAAATATTTTCTGAGTATTTTTTAATTATAAATTTTTGTATTTATGAGTTTAGTATATATATATATACGATTTTTGTCCCACCATGTGTCAAATAATACGCTGCTAAACATATAGCGACAGTGACAAACAAGCCTTAAAGGTATACGTAGCCTGCAGCACGTAGTCCTGCAATACAGTTAAAACTGCATAAATCATTTTATACACATTTGTATCGTTAAGGGTGAAATAGATACTATTAATAAACTCAGTTTAAATTTATATGATCATTAATTAGAATTAATTACTGTCGTGATTAACAGCAATTCGTTAATTTTTATTAAGTAACGTTTAAGCGATTTAACGATAAAAATGGCAATAATTTATGAAGTAAGTGGGTTAAATTTTTCTCACATTAATCACATTAACATAGATTTAACTATTCATGAAGATCATACAACTTGAAAGCTTTAAGAAGAAATTTTTTTAATGTTATTTAACATTCAAAGATTATTGAGAATGGAACTTAAACTGTATTGCAGATAGGATAAAGACGAGAAAATGGAGAAATTATGTTTCAAAATTATCATATATATCAATTTTATGAGGGAAAAAAAATCAGTTTAAAGACATGATATGTAGGCGTATAATTTGAAATAGGATTATGCATAAAGTCTAATTAAAATGTAAACTGATATTTATTCAGTAATTGCAGATTTTTATGAGATAATTTATTTTTTCCAACTTTAAAGATTTAATCTATAAATTCTAAGATGCAGATATCATCTAAATAAATTTAAATTTAACAAAAACAAACATTTAAAATCATATTTCTCAAATGCTGAAAGTTTCTTTTTTTCTTTTTTTTTTTTGTTATTGCAGATCGAGAGCTTTAATGATAAAATTTCACTAACTTAAAACAGTTTTTAATGCGATCTCTAAAGCAGTTTATATTACTTATTCTTTTTTAAAAATAAATTATTAGGAATTAATAAAAAATTATAGGTTTCCGAATTAAATTTCACCAAATTTTCATCAATTCGTAAGAAGTTATGCGGGATAAAATTTGAATGTTAAGACAGGAAAACATTATGAAAATTCTTGTAAATTATTTAGTTTTAACTCTGTACTTTTGGATATTTTTTTTTTAAATTCTAAAGAAAGATTCCAGATAACTTGACAAGTCAATAAACTAACACAAGCGTTTATGATGATTAGAGACTGTATCTAGCGACTGAAAGGAAGTAATCCAGACAATATGAATATCATTAAAGAGACGAAATTCTTTCAATTCACTATTTGAATTTCAAAATATAGAGAGTAGTTATGAA
Source organism: Androctonus mauritanicus (assembly GCA_011317285.2). Classification (NCBI taxonomy): domain Eukaryota; kingdom Metazoa; phylum Arthropoda; class Arachnida; order Scorpiones; family Buthidae; genus Androctonus; species Androctonus mauritanicus. Next base: position 13,328 of record WUQG02425092.1, on the reverse strand, counting down.
CGTGTTTTAAATAAATTAAAACTAAAAAAAAAAATAAATACGTATTCTCGATTTGAAACTATATAGACTAATCTACATATAACTCATTAAAAATAATTATATCTTGTTTAATAATCACGCCTCGAGTCCTTACTATAAATTTATAAAGCTTAATTAATTGTTCTAAATCAATCTAATAAATAAGTTTTAAAGAGTTTTTAAAAAAAGAGCTGATTTTTCTCAGTAGAGGCAATCGCGAAAAATACATCCCATGTACTTAAAGACTGTGAGAATAACAAATTGTTTTTCTTATCAGTTTTGGTTTTGGTGTCGAATAAAAAAAGTTTCATTCTTCTTAAACGTATATAGTTTTCCAAACCACATTTTTTGTCTTCATGCTCTGTCGTTCTCTTCAATCCGGCTTTCTCTATAACGCATAGTGACCGCAGCTCTTTGACAGTGATGTATCCAGAACCAGCTTGTTGAGAGCATCAGGAATGGAGCTGGACAAAAACTACGAGCGCCATCCGATCCGTCGGCAATCCAATTACCTTTCTCCGTTCTTTTCTTTACACAGTTCCTCTGCTTTCAGTTGTTTTATCATGGTTGTTGCCTAGAACACGTTGTAGCCTACGTCGACTTCCAAACGGTCACTTAGCGAACTAAGTTTAAGTGGTTCTTCTCGTAAAGTAAAGTAGACAGTTCTCAATCTACGCTTTTTTAAAAAAACTGTTGCTTCTTTTTGAAGTTTCCATTAGTTTTAATTCTCTCTTTTTATACTTTGCTTCCAAAAATCCATTCTCTTCAAATGCGGTTTTTAACCTTTTAACAATTCATTTGATAATATGTTTCCGTTAAAACTGTAAGATAAGATCTAAAAATACATTTAGTCACATATCTAGAAATCTTATTTGAATTATAATGAAGTTTTGTTTTCCATGTTCATTAATAGCTTCGATTTAACTTTTCTCAGAAGAATCAACACTATTTTTTATTTTATTTTTTCCGAAACCATTGAATTTTTATATTTTTACACTTGTGCATTAAAAATGAAAAATGTTATAAAGGAAAAATAAAAATAAAAGGAAGGTGTAGATGGGTATACACGAACTTATAAAAGATTAAAAGTGATCAAACTTATGTTAAATTCTTAGCAATATAGAATGTGTTACAAGCGCTCCTTAACATACAGTTATAACAATCTTAGAAGCATAAAAATGCATATTTACAACATAATATTGATATTAATAACGTCAAGAACTAGAATTTATTTTTAATATAGATCTATGAATTATATGCTGTAAGATGTAAGGATTTAATATTGGCTCATATATGTGTTTAAATATAGGCCTGTAATGGACAAATGATAAGATAAACTTGTTAAATATAAAATAAAATGGTAACACATAATGGAAAAAAACATAAAAATTAATAAAAATGATCTTCAAACAGTTAATTTTGTTTACTGGATTGCATCTTATAATAAGAGAAAGTATACATTTATACTTATTTATATTAAATAAATTAAATTATAGGCTTTCTATTATTTTTACACAATAAATAAGAGAAACTATAGACTATTTTTGTAATTACAGTAATTTAATAATCAGTTTTATTTTTATAGATATAAATTATTCTTCTTGATTTATGATAGTTTATAAAAATAATTTCTGTTAATCTTTCCGTCTTATAAAATTTAACGATACGCGATTATTCTTGATAGTATAAAACGTATCGAATTTTTGATTATCTACATCGGAAAAAAACTATAGAAATATATAGTATTAATATGGATTGATGTGCATTCTGATTTTTTGATAGATGGCATCTGTCGTTGATTTTAATCAATTCTCTTAAGCGTTTCTAGCTTGTTTTGAGAAATGACCAACATAATTCTAATTTTAATATCGATATAGTCCGTTTCGCATACACTTATATAGCCTACATATAAAGAGAAAGAGACCATCGTTTACCATTAAACAGTTCGTCTCATACATCAAAAACCAATTGCAAAGTCGCATTTTGCTTTTCTTTTATCGTGTATTCCGTAAACAGTCAAGTTAGTTTCTCGTTTATCGTTCTGTAAACGAATTTATTTCTAACAGACAACTTTTATGAACTAGATACGTTTAGAGTTTTGTTTTATTTTAGTCGAAAACTTGCGAATTTTCAACTTAGTTGTTACCAGTATTTTCATTTTGAGTGACACTTTTCTACCATTAGCGAGTCGATCAAGGGAAGCACTGAAGTGTCATCCATCCACAACAGTCAAATCAGCAGATGAATTTTCGAAATGGAAGGTCAGAACGAAAATGTGGAGGAAGACGGAGAGAAGGGTCTCTCTTCTCCCCATCTTGATTAATTGTTTTCCTACGCATCTTGTCTCGTCGACTGTGCTGCTAAGTGTTTCGTTCACGGCCTCCAGCTTGATAAATGGCGATCCAGGCCAACGGTAAACGTCCTGGAAGTCATTTGTATGGTTCTGACTATCCCCGATTTCATCCCCTACTTCGCAGTTTCTCGCTCCCCGAGTGTTTCCTGGCAACCATCAACGTGTTTCACTCTTCATGATCTCTTGCGGTTTGCTTGTTGAGTTCCGATTGAGTTGTAAAGAGCCGGCTCTCCAGTAATATCATCTTTATGATATTCCTTACGTCCGAATACATTTATAAATATCTCTTTATGATTATTAATATCGCATAATTTGCTAATTAATTGCGCCTTTAAGCATTATCCTTCTTTTACCGAATTAATAGAAACAAGCGCGCTTTATTTGTTTTTCTTTCTAATTTTTTTAATTTTAAAAATCGTTTCTATAATAAAAAAATAAGTACAGAATATCTCATACGATGCTTAACATCAACAAAACTCCAAAAATTTAAATTTGAAGTTTTGTTAAATCTAAGAATTTCCTTAACTAGTAAGAGTTGAGGAATAGTTTAATTATCATCATTAAAATTATTTTTTTTTGGAATAAAAATAAGTAATTTTCACAATGTGTGAATCTTATACTCTATTTATAAATTTACTTTATCTTTGATTATCAGAAAATACACTAAATATTGAGCCTCATTTAGTCTATCGGGTTACGAACTGTAAAGCATCTACGAATTTGAACGATGGTCAATTAAAAAGCCATGCATCATCAAAGACGTCATTTGGCATGACCTGGCTTTTCTTAATTTTATTTTGTTTATAGATTAGATTGATTTTCCTTTAACTGCCTTGATAAAGAAATCTCAAATTTATATATATAAAAAAAAATTTAAGTTAATTTATGACCATTAATGGATATTATTTACATCATATGATCTGTTTTAGATTTTTCACTTTATATTTTCTCTTATCTGGCTACTGGTAGAATAATTGTTTTTTTGTCGATCTGCATTTTTGTGTGTGTAATTTTTTATGTATTTATAAAAATTACACTACATTCTAACAGTTAATTATTATATTGTTTAAATGTGTTAATTTTCTCTTGTACTTTAAAGCAAAATTTAGGTGTTTGGCATAAACTTCATTGGCAAGAAGAAAACTCATAATCGAGCCTGCACGCTTTAGCACTTATTCCCATCATTATCTAATAGTTCAGTTTAATCAATTATAATAATTAAAACATAAAATATGCAAAGTTATCAATCATCAGCGATAAGTTTATTTAAATGATTCGTTCGGTTGTTATAATCCTCAACACAAATCACGTAAATTTTTGCACACTAGGAACCAAAGGGCGGTAACACCATGGATTTTTTTACTGTGATACCAAACCTTTGCAGGCCTATCTTCAACGTGACTCAAGTGTGTGTCACGTACAATGTACACTCGGCTTGATATCTGTCAGCTTAACAAGCTGGTCGGGTCCGTAGTGCATGTCCATAACTCGTATCTGATACAGGTGTGGAGAAAACTTGTTTCAAGATTGTGTTTTGTAATTTCCTGGAAATTTCTCAAAATTTTTTTTAATATATAAAATTTCACTTTTTCCCTTTTTTGTAAGTTCAAAAGCTTAACCCGATATTTACAGAAATATAGCCTATATCGACCGCTTAGGGGATAACCGAAACTAGTTTTTTGAAGAAAGAAAAAGTTAAACCTGTATTTCAAGATCATTAAAATTTATATAAAAATAAAATTTATGTTTAGATGTCATGATTTTTGCTAATATATACGGATTATATTTTCGTTTAACATCAGTAAATTTTCTTTAATTTAAACATTAATTATTTTTTTTTAAATTAATTAATTATCGGAGTTATATAAATGAAACAATTGTTCTTTGTAAATAAATACTGTGTTTAAAATTTTTCCTATTTTTATCAAATGATTTTATATCTCTGTTTGTAATGAATATAAAAATTTTCATATTTTTTTCGAACATTTCTAGATATCCTACTGTGAATCAACATATAAATTTTTTTTTTAAATATTTTAGGACAGTTTATACGATCTTTGTAGATCGAAATGTAAATTTTTTTAATATTTTTAGGATAAGACATAAAAAATTTTTCATTTTTTCTACTTGTTTTCATAAATCTCTGTAACCAACATATAAAAATTTTATAAACGATTTTACATATCTATTTTTTTAATACATCAAGCCATTCCAAAAGTAATGTCGTTTTTGGCATAAAGGACATAAAAGATAAATTACTTGCTAATTTAATCAAGTATATATTCTATAGAATAAGGCCACCTCAACTTAGTAATATTTATAGTTTTAAAATTTCATGTTTAGATAAGCTGAAACACGTTTGAACAAGTACAGTATGAAAAAAACATTATTTTTGGGATGACTGGAACTGCTCATATTTTGGAACGATTTATGTGTCTATTTGCGAAGGCTAGATTATAGAAATTTTTCATATATTTTTTCGAACAGTTTTGCATGCTGTTGTGAATAAACAAACAAAAATTTTTGAATTTTTTCGAACGATTATATATATAGTCTATATATATATATTTGTAAATAAAGGTGTAAAATTATTCGAAAAAAAATACAAAAATATATATTTGACCCAGTTTTAAAATTGTTCTTGCTATTCAAACCATAAAAAAAAAAATTAACTATTAAAAATGAAATTACTGAAATCAAACGAGTTTGTTTTCATTTCTGAATAATAATTTTATTCATTAATAAACTAATCTAAATATTTTCCAACGATCTAACATTATTGGAAAATTCCGGTACATAAATATTCATGTAATATCGAAAATTGTTGAGGAATTTTTAATTGTTTGATCATAAACATATTACTACTACTACGAGCAATTATTAATTGTAACGATGATTGAAGTTATTCATCGTTTTAGCGGTTTCCATTTAATATAAAGTAAAAGCTGATTTTATGCATGTCTATAAATATTTGCTATTAACTTTTTGACAGATAGAGGTCAGTTTGATATCTTTACATCTATTTGTGTCACATTTACATCTTTTGTTGACATGAATGTTAACAATACAAGTACAGAGAAAAGAAAATTTCAATAGAAACAATTCAGCACATTCTATAGGTCATGTTTCATTTTAATAGATCCATTTAATAAAAATTTGAATTTCTTTTTTAGGATAATAATAATAATAATAACAATAAAAAAATAGCCTAGATTTAGTAAGGACAATAGGTCTTCGTGCATCTCATTAATTAATTCCTAAAATAATTTTTGTTATTAATTTAGGGCTCTTGATGAAAAGCGCAAATTTAGAATTATCAGATAAAAGTTTGCTTTTTTAAAATTATAACCAAATTTAGCTATGCATAAAAAATATTTACAAGAATGATAAATTCAATCTTTTTCTGTTCTTAAGTCCTTAAAATGTCTTTTTACACCAACAATTTTGCTAGTTTTGATATTTTTAATAGCTCAACTTCGAAAATAACGATATGAAATACGCTCTACAGCCGAAAATTTTAATTAAATTATTTAAATTTAGGTTTTTTTCGGTTATAAAAATTCGACTTTATATGGGATTGATTAAATTGCTTATCGAATATTTTTTAAAAAATTCTTTAAATTAAATAAAAGAAAGGAACCAGATGAAACGATGAAATTTTTGTATTTGCAAACAAAATTTCAATCTTGCAAGTTATATTTAGCATAGAAAAATATAATATACATTATATATATAAATACGATCAAAAATTTTCAGTTTAACTTGGCCTCCATTTTTGAGATCCTCACAAGTTAATCATACTTTCTCTGTCCTCAGGACCTTAAAATGCCATTTTTTCTAACGATTTAGTTAAAATTTCGTTAGTTTTAATATTAAAATCCCTACTTCATATTGTAATAATTATAACTGATAATATTTTTCAGGATTATTCTCAAATTCATTAATTTTCTTTCGTTTTTTTGGACTATCTTTGAATTTTCAAGGAATCTTAGCATGTTAGAACACTTTACTGATATGATGAAGTTTCTTATTCATAATAGGCTATATAATTTTTTATATCTTAAGAATATGATAACTCAGATTAGAGGTAAATTTCATAAAGTGATGACAAGAGTTTAAAGATGAAGGATCTTATCCAATTTTAGACAGCTGAAGTCAAAGGTTGATGAATGAGAGCAGTCAGGTTTCAGTATAGAAATACTAGACTATATAAGACTGGGTCTATCTACAGTTCTAAGTATATTGTTTTAACATATCATAAAAACAGTTTATCGAAATAATGATAATCAGTAAATTTTAACCATTCGATCACGAGTTTCCAACACAGTGAAGACTCGGAATTAAGTCTATAAACAGCAAGAAAAATACCGTTTTTTAATCTTTACAGTGATAAATTTGGTCAAAACTTACTCCTGTCTAATGTGATGAAAGTATTCGAACAGAGATATATTGTAAAATTTGCAAGTAGTCTAATTTATTTTAAATTTCCTCCGCATGTTTTGCATATTTTTCTCGAATAAAGAAAAAAATAAAAGGATGGATATAATATACACCTACTCTCTTCAAAGCTTTCTTTTTCTATACAAATCCATTCTTCTGAAGTTATATATAAACTACATCTTTTTTACATCTAAATATTCAAAAATTTCACTATCGGTGGTTCAATTTCTTATCAGTTATGACGAAGCGCATTACAACAATCTCTGGTATCCCTTCATGCTGCAGCTGTTCAAAAAGTTGTGTTGTATTCCTATCTCTTATCCCGATCTCGATTCGACTATTCAGTCCTTATTTATAGAATGGAATACTCTTTGGCAAAATTGCCGAAACACGCCAACATGGCGCCTACTGTAGCAACAAACACTTCTCTCATTAAAGAAAGGTCTATATGGCGTTCAACAACCAATTTATCTTCTAATGAAAAACATAATAAGTTTGCTTAGTGTTTTATTTCCAAATTCTTATCAGTTGTTGTTTTATCATTATTATTGTTATTATTATTAAGAAAAATTAAAAGATAAGTTAGCCGAATGTCGAGTTACTTAATAATAGTCATCAAAGCATTCACAATCTGTTTGAAATTCGGTAAATTGTGTGAATTTAAAACTGTGCAGTTGTGTTTTATGTATAAAAATGTTATAATGCAGTCATAAACTTTTCTAATTTTCATAATGAAAAGAAATTTTACCAGAGGAGGGTAAAAAAAGGAACAGTTATATGAAGCTTTAAACATTTGACAATACATAAATGCATTTAAGCTGTCAAAAAATAACCTTTTTTTTTAAATAAAAATTAAATACTACTATTAGTACTTATAAATCTGACAAATTTGATTTTTTTTAATTTTATTAATTCTTCAAAACGTGATCCTATTGTGATTGCATTAAAAAATAGACAAAGAATAGTAACAACAAGAGCAAAAAATTCTCCATGTGCGTTGGAATGCTATAACTGGCTATAGAATAATCTTTATTTTGTTGTTTTATTTTCTGTAAATACAGACGATTGATTAGCAGAAACAGAGAGTGCGTGTCTCGTACTAACAGCCAAACCCGCCCACTGTCAGTAAAACATATACTTGTTTACTCCTACCTATGGCTTCTGTCAGAGCATGATTGGCCAGTCTTCATCAAGTGATTGGCCAAGTAGATGAGATGCAAAACTGTCACTCGCATGAGACAGAATTGCGTGACTGAAATGGGTAATCTTTATTTCGAATGGACTATTTCGTGATCATACGTTTCACTACAAAATTTGTGACTAATGAGTACAATCGGTCATTGTTGTCCAACCTTCAGCAATTTTGTTACGTAGGTTAATTCCCTAGAGTTTGTCTTAATATAAGCATTAGTGAGAAATGGGAAATCTGGAAATCTTGTCTTCTAGAATGTAATCAACATGATTGGAAGTTATAAATAACTTACAAACTTTAACTAACCTTGAAGATAAACATCTAATACTGATTACTTATAGGCCCTTTGAGTGACTGGGTTTCTGAATTACAAGTTAAATTTGTTCGATGGGACGTCGATTTTATTGAACGTTTCATTTTACTCGAACATGATACTTTAATATATATATTAATCCTTCGGGACCGTTTTCTTAGAGGGACACTATTACATTTTACATTATTACCCATAAAAATTAATGCATGGTAAAATTAATGCATGGAAATAAAGTTTTTAAAAAATTATTTATTAGACTTTTTGAAAAATTAATTAATCAAAAGTAGATGTATCGCTTTAATCAATAGGTCTATGACCCAAGAATAAAAAGAGGTTGCGATCTTTCGGTGTAAAATTTCCAGTTTGGGGAGGAATTTTTGGTTAGGATATACGTATTTCGTGCCATACTGAGAACCCTCGATAAGGGCAGGTGGATCACGGTACAGGTGGTCCAAACTAAACGTGCGTGAGCTGGAGATAGCGGAGCGAATTTCGGCATTCTTTTGCACCGTAAAGTATGATAGTACTAGGTGGGTGGAGCATAGCCAGTTTGTCATGCCAACCCGATGTTTGTGATGATAGGTAGAATATATAGCAAATCAACTAAAGCCCTTCTCCTTCAATGTTGTTACCTTTTTTTTTTTCTTTTTTTTCCTTAGGCAAAATCTAAGTTAAACGGTCAGCGACCTTTTGAGTTTAAGTTGATAATCATAACATTGTTATATTAAAATCTGTTTATGTAACGTTCATAAATTTTAATCGCTGGAGCACTCTTAAGTGGATTCAGCAATTAAAATCTATGTCGAAGAATTTATGAGCGCACATGTTAATGGCATTGATACTTGATCAACACTATTAAACGTTATATATAATTTTTAGAAGAAATTTTGCTCGTTGATCCAGTTTTAAGGAAACCCGTCATTAAAGTCGGGAAGAATCTTAATAGCATCTTTAACAGTAGATTAAGAAGCAAAGCTGTAAAAATATATTAAATAAATGATAAAATGGAATAAATTTTATTGAAATAACAATTAAAAAATCCAAGTAGGCCTTAATTTCTCATAAAAGAAGTTGTCTTGATTTTCCTTGCAAAAATAATAGCGCTGTAAAAAGTTACATTAAAAGATTATTAAAAACCTTCAAAATCGAACTTTTGACATCGAATTTTAGAAAAAAATAAATGTTAATTTTATCAGATAGAAAAAAAAATTGCAATTTTATCAAGCGATGAGATGAACTAAATTATGCAATGAATTATGCAAAGTTGATTCACTAGTTTATTCCGGTACAACACTGGAATATTTAATTTATTAGGTTATGTCACAGGATTTAGAATTAATATTATTAGTCTAGGTTAAAACGAGGTCATTTCCAAAAGTTATCTTCAAGTTATTTAGCTTAGTAAATGCAAAATAGCCAAATTAGAATTTCATTAAGTTTACTCTTTAATCACTTTTCCAAGATCCGCATCGTGGTCGAATTGACAAAATTTATCTTTATAATTATTTTTATAATGAGATTTGATGAAAAAAAAATATGTTTACCTATACGAATTTAATCGGAAATTTAATTTTAATTAAATTTAATTCGGTTAATGAACGGGAGTATGTTCTTGGGTGTTGACAATTAATTTAATTACTTCACACTAGCCATAATAGGAATGATAAGTTAACTGAAGTTCCCGCCTTTGTATGTTGCCGACAGGTAAGCAGAGACAGGTGGAATTACATATAAGTTGACACACCCTTACAATCCAAACCCGTGAAAGGTATTCACATTGAAAATGGACGACTATTGTAATTGGCTTTTGATAGTCTTTTGAGGAAAGCTGCAACAGATTCTGTTTTATTATATGTTATAAAACTGAATCTGTTGCGGCTTTGTCTTTTTTTTTTTTTATGTACACACGTAATTATGAACAATCTGTTTGAAAATTGTTGCTGTGAAAATTGATATTTATGAGATTGATTATATGTGGAACATTCTTTTGTGTGCGTATTTGTTTAATCTTTAAAGTTTTCACTTTGTCATAATCCCTCGATTTATAGCTGGCAGGATTAGTTCCGTTTATTAATATAATTTTTATATTAAACTTCAATATATATATATAAGTGGATACGTTACTAAAAGACAAAAAATACTAAGCAATAAATGCTCATTTTTCCAATATAAATAGAGATGTCTCATTTTAATTCAGGAACAAATCAAGAAAAAATTTAAAATATAATATTCTGCTTTGCTTTCTAAACATTTTAAGTGTTCAATTTTCATGTACGTTTACTGCTAACTATTTGGCATGGCTGATATCAAATGAGAAAATTCTTCTACAGAAAAAGCTTAAGAAGAAGAGAATTTTCTTTGTTTGTCTATTAAAACGGACTTTATATACCTATATATATTTATCATGTTAAAATTACAACATATGAGTACCTTCTTTATGTCTTTTATTGATTTATTCCGAGATAATTATAGTTTTTAACATAATTGCGATAATAATGCAAATTTCCGTTATGAAGATAGCCACTTCCATTTATTATATTTTATTCCCGCATTGTTCGAATTACGTTTCTGTAAATCGAGGATTTGCTACCGTTAATTCGCCTCCGTTATTTTATTATATATATATATATATATATGAAAGGTATGTTAACATTATATCAAAATCTTACACTTTCGAAAATATTCCATACTCAGTCATCGGAAATTTTTAGATGTCACATCATTTAAGCGTGTAAGTTTTATCGACTGTTTCGTTAAAACTATAACAAGTCGAAACTAAGATTGTCTTTCTCTATACGTAGCTTCATCACTCAAATTACTTATCGCAAACAGTAGATAAGTCCATTTTATCTTCAATATTATCAAAACATATTACCAAAACAATTCGGAATAGGATTAAATTTTCGTTATATGCTTAGACCTAATGGCCTATGAGATTAAATCAATTATAATTGTCTTAATATTATAAAAACATGACTAGATTTTAGAGAAAAAATCAAATTAATGAGCAATCTAAGCATTTTATCATAAAACAAAATTATATATTAAAAAGCGATTGAAACTTGTACACTCCTCAAAAGTTTTTGACCGATATTCTGTTGAGTAATTAAAAGTATCGGTTAATTATTGTAAGCAGATAATATTTTATATTCTCCAATCTATCTGTTAATATTCAGCACACGAGTAGCACAGAAAAAATCTCCAATCGCTTTAGATGCGATGATTAATAGATTTTGGCAGTATTTTCATTTTATACGTTTAAAATGTAGATCTACTAATGTCACAGAGCTGTCTCGAAGTCTTCGTTTAGCCCTTTATCTTTCAATCGACCTCACAAGTTGATGTCGATTATGGAAACGGACGAACAGTTTCTTAATTGACAATCTATCTTCTCCAGACTGATAATCGCTCAGGTTGTATTCACGTCAATAATAACACAGAAATCACTCAATCTTATTGCATTATTTTGAATATTCATGAAAGTTCTATGAAGTGCAATGGAGTGAAAGTTTTTTTTTCTTCTTTCAACGACAAGAAACCGGCGATAAACTTTAATTACTAATAGCGAGTAAAATTAGTAAACATTTAGAAATGATAACTTTCGATAGCTTATATAAATAAAAATTTTTGTTTTTATTGAGAAATGTTCGTTACAGTATGTAAAACAAGTTTTAATCAAACTGAATCTAGTTATTGTTATTGCCAGATTTCAGTTTGATTAGGAGTATTGCGAAATTTCATTCAACTAAAGTAATAATGTTACTGTCAGTTGGACTAACAGTGATAATGCAGTTGTTAGATACTACAATAATATAACTACTATCAAATTTCAGTGTGGAGACTGTATTCGGGGAAAGTTAAAATCATAGAATACTGCGCCTAATATTAGGAATATGTAGACCAAAATTTTTCCGTAGAAACTTCGCTTATATACGTACCAAACAAGATATTAAAGAAATTTTTATGGAGTAATGGCGAGCAGTGAAAAATTATTAATTGAGCGTTGATGGCGTTAACTATAATAATGCTCTTACCAAATTTCAGTTTGACTAATAATAATAATATTGCCAGATTTCTGATCTAACAATAAACAATAACAATAAAGAAACTTTGTGCTTAGTTTCTTTATTGTTTAACAATAAAGAAACTAAGCACTAAGTTTCTTTATTGTTGTTTGAAGCACTAAATGTTGTTTAACAATAACAATAAAGAAATTTAGTGCTTAGTTTATAATTATGTCTTTAATGAAATTTGTACTTTCAAACTCCGTAAATCATGCCTGACAATGATGATATTTCTATACAGTATTATGTCTTCTATCTTAATTTAAGCAATGATAAACAATTTAAATAAGTACAACAATAAAATATAAATAAGCGTATAACTCTTTAAAGAATCGTAAATAAAAATAAATGCTTTTAAATTTTGCTAGATTTTGTTTTTTTTATATTATTTTGCAGACGAATAGATCTAAATAAATTATAGAATAGGTTGTACTTAATGCAAATTTATTCTTTGTACAAATGTTCAGTTGCAAATTTATTCTTTGTACAAATGTTCAGTTATGTGTATGCTTTAATAATGGGATTAAACCTAGCGGCTTTTCTTGTATGTTGATGTGTACTGTTATTTTTATATATATCATTATAAGCTATTTTAATTCTAACTTTTCACGATGTTAAGGCGTATACTAATACTGCTATTTTCAAAGCTATTTTTGCCTGAGGCAAAAGGCATAAAAGTCTAAACTAAGTCTTTTCTTTTTTCAGTGAATAAGACAGATTACGGTTTCAGTGGTGGAGGTACCGGTACCAATGGCGCAGCTGCAGGTCCAGGTGGAACAGGTAGGACCAACTTTACTACAAAACAACTAACAGAACTAGAAAAAGAATTTCATTTCAACAAATATCTAACAAGAGCAAGAAGGATCGAAATAGCTACAGCACTTCAACTAAACGAGACCCAAGTCAAGATATGGTTCCAAAATAGAAGGATGAAGCAAAAGAAAAGAA
>WUQG02425081.1:0-14819 GCA_011317285.2 Androctonus mauritanicus | reverse complement strand
AATTTAAAAACTTACGTAAAATTTTACGTACATTGCGTAAAACGGTAGCCATTTACGCAGGCAGTTCTACGGTTAAGCATACTTTGCTTCCATATTTCAATAAGATTGAGTTTGAATTCCTCATTATGGAAGTTTAGCATCTCAAAAACATCTTCAGAAGTAACTTCCAAATCAAGTTTGCTACCATATGGGATTTCTGTGTTACTAGGCAACAGGATCAACTTTTGAAGCAATATCTGAATCTTGAATAGGCTGTAAAGAAAATGCAAATTTACTCCCGATGCCTTTTATTTTTTGGTCAGCTTCTGCTGCTGATCTCCTATAGTCCTTAGAAAGCTATTGAAAGTCTTTCAAAAATCCTTCAATATCTTTTTCTTATTAACTTTTATGCCACTTTCTATCCTACTGTATACTAAGGAGCAAGGCCATTATAGACCACCCATACCTATAATACAATCTTCCTTTGTTTTATATTGCTATTCCTGCATTTATCACAGGCTATCTATATCCTAGTGGATCTTTCTTTATGGTTTTATATTGATTTCCACTCCAAGAATCCTAATTGAGCAGCAGAACAATACAATGCCCGCAATCAGGTGGATCTTGTTTAGGGAATATGAACTTATCTTCAATTTATTTGCACAATTAACTCCAATATCCAACAAGAATACGACATTTTAACACAAGCATATATTACTCATGATTTTAAAGGGAAGCATTTTTTATAAGACAGCGTTTAAAATTAAGAACAAATATTACAAAGATCTTGACAAAAAATACAACAATAAGATTATTGTTGTATTTTTCCCCAAGGACAGAATATAAAGAATAGTAACAGTTTCTGGTACTTCCTAGATATCCTGCACTCAAACTCTATGAAATATATAAAACATTGATTCAATATCAATATTACGGAACAACACAATGATATTTTTATGTTAGTTTGCAATGATAAAGAACCAAGGTATAGATTAGATAAAAGTGGAATTTATAGCATCCTACCAATAGATAATGTAATATGCAAAACTATAAGTATATAGTATAAGTATATAGAAGTTATAAAGTAGAATTTCTCAACATAAGAGCAATGTTAAATTAAACTACAATAATACTGCTTTAAGTCAGAAAGTGAATGGCAATTGCCATATTTTATGGGATGAAGTGATTGATATAGTTTCACAATATATGAATAATTAACTTAAAGTACAGATAGTTCTCAATTTTATGAATTAGGGTTTATTTGTACAGTAGCATGAAGAACATGATACAAACCGAGACATCTTTCCATTTATATTATCATCTGGGAAGACAGAATGAGACTGAGCAATAGATATGTTAAATCACACAAAACTGCATTTTGTCTCATTAACTCAATCAATTTTTCATCTTCCATTACAAAATATAATAAAAAATTAAAACATCAAAACAAATTGTACTGAAAACTGAGGCTTTATATTTTAAAAATTGTGTACACTTGAGTAGGCAGCAAATGATAACTGAAAGAGACCCCAGGAAAATACTGTTTTATATGTAAGTTGAACTAGATTCATTTGTGGAACAGACAAACTGTATGTCAACATAAGTACTTCCATTGAAAAATATTCAACATATTCTGAATACTCAGCTTATATTCATATCATGTCTTCATATTACTGTATAGATTCTTAATTTGTTATGAAGTGTCCTTAAAGTAAAAACGCTTAAACCAAAAATCAATTTCCTATAGAGATAATATTGAAAACAGGAGTTCCATTCTCAACAATACTTAATTTCATTATAGTTAAATTTCAAAAGTTAAAACAAAATCAATAGTTTATGATTAAACAATGATTTTTCTACCTGAAGAAATGAAAGCAATAACTTTAAAATCAATTAAATTATAATAATAATGAAATTATTTATGTCACATATATTATAGTCAAATTATAAATTATAGTGGTTTTATATTTAAGCAAAATAATTGGAAAATTTTTTAATATGTATTTTATTATTATTGTTAAAATTTTAATTTTAATAATTTTAAAGAATTTTTATTTTTTATTATTATTGATATATAAATTGATGAGCTTTTATACAAATGACTTACTGGCTTAGTTACAATCCAGCAATGAGAGTTATTTAAATAATGTAACAGTAGATCCATAGTGGCTAGAAAGGGTGCCACTTCCAATTCTCAGTTCACCATTTTGAATTTTCCAATTCTGTATATGATGATGATTCTGTTATAAATCCAATTGTATTGTATTATTTAGCTACATATGTGCTTTTAAATGGTTTTTTATAAAGTTTAGAATTTATTTATTGCAATTAATGTTTATATATTTTTTTTTATACTTAATATTTGAAAAACTTGCAAACCAGGGAACTCATTAAATGGAAATTCCTAAACTGAGAACTATCTGCACTATGAAAAATAAATTGTTCTATATTAAAAAACCACTATTTTTAATCACAAAAATATGATAAACAATGACTTGGCAGTCTATCAACAAAAGGATACAACATATTCATTATAGACATAATATTAGCACTTAATTATGCTATTTGTATGATAAGAACTTTATAAATTAAACAATCAAACATAATGTCATAAATTCTAAATTATTACATTATATTTAGTTATTAGTTTTTAATTATAAGTTTTAAAACTGTTTTATAACTTCTGTTGTTAATCAACAGAATATAAATATTGAATGTTTTAATAATATGATAAAATATTTTTTATATCCTAAAATAGATTTTATATTTAAAATTTATGAATTATTTTAATTAAATTATATTTAAGCAAAATATTTGGAAAATTTTTTAATATGTATTTTATTATTGTTAAAATTTTAATTTTAATAAATGATTAAGAAAGTTCAACTGAACATAAAATATTAAAATATTACCTCATGAAACAAAAAATTATTCATATATCTTTCAAGATTCAAATTTGTTAACAAATGAGATAAATCTTTAATATCTTGGTTCAAAGATATTGCTGGCTTCTGAGATAGACTTTCAAAGCAATTACTTGTACTGAAGAAATTATCTCCTGTAGAGATAACATTTATTTTTCAGTCACTGAAAGCAAAATTTTTTCATTTCTCTATTTTATGCTTAAATTATCTATAATATATAATAAATTTTAACAAAACAAAAAATAATACAAAATGGATCCTCTCTATAAGGTATTCCTATTTGTATTATTCCAAGTAGTCAATCATTTCTCAATTATAAACATTTATCAGACTTATGAGAAATACATGAAATATTTTGTTATATAAAAATGCATGCTAATAAGAGAAGTTTTAAAAAGGCATTTTATATAAAACTTAATATATTAAAATAATATATATAAATTACAAAAGTAATTTCATTAGCTGAAATAATTTAAAAAATAGTGACATTTACAGTTCTAAAAACTTTAGTACAGATTGAAACTCTACTATGTTCCAAAAATCTGGAATCATAGGGAGTTTTATAGAACATATTCAAAATGATCCATTATTTATAACAAATTTACAGATTCAGTTGAAGTTGCCATTCCATTAATACTCACAAGTGTGATGATGATGGCAGAATCAATCTATTGACAAATTTATGTATATTGTTTTTCTGTGGTCTTATGTATATTCTATGGTAAAAGTGATTAATTGGTGATTATGCATAACTGCCAGTTATTATGCATAATCACCAATCATCTTTGTAAGTTTGATAAATTTCACTAGATTTCTCAATTTTACCAGCAATTTTACATAATTCCCAAATGAAGTTGGTAAATTTGATAAATATGCCAGAATTTCTCATTTTTACCGGCAATTATGTATAATTTCCAAATGAATTTGGCAAATTTGATAAATATTGCTGAATATAGAGGAAGATGGGGCAAAACTAGGCACCTTAACTTTGAATTCACATATTTTTTGAATCTGAATAAAAAACTTTTTAAAATATGTTATTAGGTTTCAATAGGAGGTAACCTATCAGGAACTATGGGTTTTTATGTCAAAAATGTGTATTCCTTAGGCAGGGATTTTTTTTCTTTTTAAAGTGCAAATAACCAGTTTTGCCCCAACACGACATGTTTTATTAAAAATGTCATATCTACATTGAATGATGTGGTAAAATATTTCTTAAAAGATAATGAATACAGAGGAATACTTATTGATAATGATTCTTCATATGTATGGCACTACAAAGTGATAATCACAAAGTGAAAATATTACAGTACAAAACTTTTTAAAATTTTTTACAAAGCAACCAACATGCACAATTGTCTCCAATTCAATTCTACTGGCATAATCATGGTTTGTTAGTTTGCTGCTAGATTGCAGTGGTCATTGTGAAGATACAGAGATACTCAGTTTGACCTGCTTACCCAGTTTTGTCCCATCTTTTCCTATTACTTTTAAAGCAATTTTTGCATAATTTCCAAAATGTAGTTCATAAATTTGATAAATATCATGAAATTTCCCACCTTTTGTTGTTTTAATAATTTAGTTATAGGATTACTGTTATTTCACTTTTATAACAGTCTCTTAACACTCACTCACCTTTAACTTCAATTATCTCTAACTGTTTCAGTATTTTTCAACATCATCTTCCATATCTTCCTGGTCAAATCTGTGATTCAAAGATGATGTTTTCCAGAATCTTCTTGAGGATATGAGTCTGGATGTAACTTCTACATTTAGAGGCAAATCCATAATTTTGGTATGAATTTTGTGATAACTTGGGATAGTATTGAAAAAACTTATCATATAGGGAATTATTTTTAGTTGGTACTTACACATTATGTTCAGTTCATTTGCCATTAAGTCATATTTCCTTATTTTTTTGTTTTCAACTGTTCTTAACAAATCTTTATTTGTGACTCTGATCTCAATAAGCCATATAATCTTTCTTTTTTTTGTCATAAAAAAATCGGGTTTGTCATGTTCAAGTTTTATATAAAGATAGTCTTTATCAAATTATTTCTTGAACTGAATAAGATTTTATTTTCTTTGACTGTTTAAAGCTGAACTTATTACATAAATGAAGATGAATGCAGTGAACTATTTCATTACTCAATGAAAATGCATTATCAATCAAATTTACCATCCTAGACTGGTGATTATACATAATGTGCAGTAAATTTGATTAATTAAATACAATTTATCATATGCATACTTGCAAGTTTGTGGTGATTAATTTGCAGTATATGAAATAAATTTATCAAAATCATTGGTAATTATGCATAATAACCAATGATTATACATAATCACCACATTGATCACTTTTACTATAACATATATTTTTTCTTTCTTAATGTTTTATGTTATTAATATCCTTAATAAAAATTAAGTTTCTTATGTGGAATTAAAGAAAGTTATTTGTTCTATAATGTAACTCGCTTTTTTGTATTGGCTCCAGGTCTCATAACACAATTTTACACAACACAAGTGTTTTTAGGAACCTATCTATCATGTTATGTGAGAGTTATTTGTATTTGTATTTTTTGTCATTTACTGCTGAAATGACAAAACACAATAATAATTAAATTGCATCATAAAAAATTTGGGATTAGAGCCTAGTATATCTCTCATGATAAACTGATTGATAATCAATTTAATATTGATTATCAATCAATTTAATTGATTGATTGATAGTATATTTATACTAATTTTATCAATTTATTGATTCCACTACTACACAAAAATTTATTAACGATTTAAATATCAAACTGGTGTTTTTTCTGTTATACATATGGCCATTTGATTTACTAAGTCTTCTCTATTGGGAAGTTGCATTCTTATCAAATTTGCCATCATAGACTGGTGATTATACATAATGTCCAGTAAATTTGATTAATTAAATATGATTTATCATATACATACTTACCAATATACATACGTAAATTTGATTAATAAATATGATTTATTATATACATACTTCAATAAGAATTTAGACTTGTCTGTTGTTAGAAAATATTATGTGAATAACTACAACTTGCTTCCTATCTATCTTAGTATCTGTCATGAAGTTTTGATCCAGAGAATTTTTATTTTGTGTATATATCATATTTGATAGTGAATTTGATTTTGAAGTTTTTAAAATGATTAAAAAATATCTGTTCATTTCAATAAATATCATATTTTATAATTCTTAAAATTTTGGATCAGATTATATATAAGTCTCACTTTTTTTACCATGTTTTAGGACTGAACTGTGGAGGGTGGCTTATTATGCATTAAAATATGAAGTATTAATCTAGAAAACATTTTTTTGTGGTTATTACAATATTGATGATGTTTAGATGCTTTGCTTTTCTGTTACTTATTAAAATATACATTTAGAAAGCAAATTAAACAAAAATGATCAAACTTATATTACCTTTGTGACTTGTACCAACTGATAAACGATCTTGAGAAGAATTTGGATCCTCTTCCACTTTTGATATATGTTGTCTCTGTAAAATAAATTTTAAATATATCAAAACACAGTAATTTACATAAGTTTTTTTTGACGTATTTTCTAACTTACTTCAGAATACTGCATTGTAGGCAATACAGCATCATGCATTGACTTAGAGAAACCACCACCACACCAAAAATTTGTTGGTCTTCTTTTCTTAGAACTGACTGGATTTTGTTTCATTGCTTAAAAGACATAAAATGACAATCATAACTACTAATTTTTCTTTTAAAATTTATATACATGCATAGTAGAGTTCTGTTTATTTGACAACCAAATAACCAAAATTGTCAAATTCCTTAATTAAAAATTTCATAACAAATTGTAAAATATGGCATATTTCACAAAAAACCTCATTTTAAGTTCAAAAATTTAGCAAAAAAACTGGAAATTTATTTTTAAGAACGTTTTAATTACATTATTTCTAAATATTAGCACTGCAAGAATGATTTTTTCCTCCTGCAGCTTCTTTCTCACTATCTTCAAGACACAAAGAAAATATATATATATGCCCAAACCTCAACAAATTGTTTCAGTTTGTTTTTTTTTTAATTTGTATCAAAATAATTAACACAACATTTCACTTTGAATTGTAAAAATTTCAAAAATATCATTTATTGAATCCCATAATCAGAATAACTTTGATAGAGTAAATTAAAAAATCAACAGGATGGGATTAAAAAAAATTTCAAATTCTATCAAGCTGTTCAAATAAAAACATTTCTTTACATGTCTCAAAATCGTTTCTGTTGTTATTTTAGAATTTTTTTAATTATGAAAATATCGGAAATTGCAAGTTATTCTGAAAAAAAATGCAGGAAACATGTCTAAATTTTTAAACTGCTTGTCCATCCTCAGTATTTAAACAACTTAATTTCACCTATTGAAAAGATAGACAATGAACAAGTCTATCCATCTCCTTTATTATTACTGCTGGTAAATTGATATTGGAATTTTATTATTTAATTGTATAAAAAATGCAATATAATAAGTTGTAATACTATATGTTTGATATACATTTATTTATTTATTTCTAACAACTCTATTGAAGTATAAACAATGATAGCTCTTGAGATAGTATGAAAAATTGTGATACAATTTTTTGAGCACTGCTGTTTTAAGAATAATTTTTTTTATTAATTTCATTTCTGTCTTTTATTTTAAAATTCAAAAGATTAAACGATTATTACATTTACTAGTTTTTCGAACATTATTGAAAATAATAATAATGCAAATTACCTATTTTATATATATATATATATATATATATATATATCACTGAAATATGGAAGATAAGGCAACTGGCAATGCTATTTTAAAATGGAAAATTATATTTTGATTTATGTCATTTCAATATGCATCATGTTTTTGATAAACACATACCTGATGAATAATCCGGATGTTTAAACAAAACTTAGTGAAAACATTAAATATATTTGAATACCCTAAAAGTATAAGTTTTTGAGCACTATCGAGCAAACCAAAAAGCACTTCTTACTGTATTAATTAATTTAATGAGTAACATTTTCGGCATTGATATGCCTTCATCAGCTGATACAACCAAATCACACTTTTAAATTACAGAATACAGAAGTTAGTATTCGAACTCTATTATAAAAGTTCGAATCTAATACTACTAACGTCTGTGTTCTGTAATTTAAAAGTGTAATTTGGTTGTATGAGCTGATGAAGGTGTATCAACGTCGAAAATGTTACTCATTAAATTAATTAATACAGTAAGAAGTGCTTTTTGGTCTGCTTGATAGTGCTTGAAAACTTATACTTTTAGAGAATTCTCATACTGATAAGAGCAGTAGGACAAATAGAGATTAAACTATTTGAATACTATTATGCATACAATATTTGACGTTCATGAATATATCAAATAATTGCAGATAATGGCTGAATTAAAGTGACAAATTAAGAAATCTGTTTTGCAAAAATTGGCTTTAGCTTAGAACTCCTCAATAGTTGTATTACAAATTAGAGTGAGTTCAATAGTGATTTTTAATAGAAATTTTATCAAATTTAATAATTCATCTAACCGTACATCAATGATTTTATACTATCAGATTGAATATTTTGAATGATTAACAGCACTTTTACATATTTATAGCTTTCCTATAAATCACTGTCGTTCTTTGAAAATGCCAAATATTAATATTAGCAAATAAGCCAAATAAACATTTTAAAAGTTTTGTCAATACAAATAAGAGACATTGTTTATGTTATAACCTGAAAAATTCTTTTATATAATTACCTCTAAATGCCAACATTCTTTGTCCATTGTCAAAATGTCTTATTTCCCTTCCTTGTAAATTTCCAATAGTATTTCCTGGATTACTTTCAAAATTTACATGAGTCCTAATATTAATAATAAAAACACATAAGTTATATAAATTTTGTAATTAACGATTCATATTTTCAAATGTATTATATGCAAATTAGAGTTTACATTTTGTTATTAAACTAAACAAACAATATTCTTTAATCTATTAAGAACATGTTATATCCATAATTCTATAGTCAATACTTATTGAAATTGTCTTTAATGTTGTATCTTAATTTAAATTTTAAGTTTATGTTATTTTTTGCTTCTCATACCATTTCTGTGCTAGATTTATATTTTAAGGATCCATCTTAACAACATACTCTTCTTTCAATTTTTCTCCACAAATAAATTCTCTCTCATTTCTTCCTTCATTGGGTTTCACCACTCTCTTCATTAATCTTGCCTGTTCTCATTTCATGTCTATATTACATGCACATCTTCTGTGATAATTTTTTTCTGTGTCTTTGCTATGGCATCTTCCTTGTATAGGCAGTCCTTGACTTTTGTATAATTTGTTATTTCATACATAATTAAAAGTTAAATTTTTATTGCTATGTATCCCAAAAATACACATACTGCCCATGTAGCCACTCTCCCCTCTTCTCCATCATTAATCCAGCATCACATATTTATTCTTGAGTTAGGATATGTGTTATGTTGTGTGTTGAAAAGTGTTTTTAAAATTTATTTATTTTACCATTTTTTTTAAATTGCTCACTTTCGTACATTTCAACTTTTGTACACATTTCAGGAACCAATTAAGTACGAAAGTCAAGGACTGCCTGTACTCATACATTTTTCTAGGTTTTGGATGTATAATATATGTATTCTTCTTCCTTGTTAAGATCATTATTCAATATCAGTATGCTACATACAATTGGGTTTTTATGTTCTTTCATTCATCAGCTTCTTTAGCCTTTTTGCTAGAAAAAATCTGTATAGCTCTGAACAGAATGCTCTATGAATTATCAAAAAAAGAAAAATCCTAAAAAAATATTGAAAGACTTGTTCTACATAGTAACACATCAGTCATATCTCATATTTAGCAGAAAATTTACCTATAGAATAAGGATGTCCTGATTGGCAAGAGTTCTGAATTGGTGATACATAAGAAAGAAAAGAGTAGCATGAACAACTTACAAAAGCAAGTAAGATTCTACAAAAGATATGTGGATGACATCATTGTAATAAAAGAGAACCTGAATAGCATAAATTTGGAAAATAGATGAAGATCTGAGATTAAAACTAAAATTAGAAAAGGTGAACACACACAATTTTTTAGTTAAATGTAAAAATACAAATTCAAAATGGTGAATACCATACTAGCATCTTCAGAAAATAATATATGTACCAATGTTCATACCATAAATAACTTGAACAAATTTAGTTGCATAAAATGACTACTTTCAGAGCTTTATTTAAGAGGATATATAAATACTCTAACATATACCAATAGCTAAAACAAACTAAAAGGAATGGTGTTACAATAAGCACAAGCCCATTGATATACAAGAAATGCTATTAAGAAATTGTGTAGAACATGCTAAGAAATAAACCAAAATGAAGTAATATGAATGATCAGCCAACAGGGACAAAAAGTATAATCAAGTATCAAGTGTAATCAAGTATTTTTTACTATACACGGTATTATTAAGTTTTCATCAATATGAAAAGAAAAATTAAACCATCAATATGAAGAAAGATCATTTTCTTTATAGAACAATTAAATTATTATATGAATTATACTTACAATTTCAGCAGGAAAAAATTTTATCTTTACTTCTAAAAACTATAGTGCTTTTGGCTTTTTAAGCCCTCATCAGTAGTTCGTTTAAAGATTTGAATGTAACTACTGATGAGGGCTTAAAAAGCCAAAAGCACTATAGTCTTTTTAGAAGTAAAGATAAAATTTTTTCCTGCTTAAAGTGCTGAAATTGTAAGTATAGTTTATACTAATTGAGCAGTGTAAAGAAAGAACCTTAGATATTATATGAATGTATTGCAAAAATAAGAATACATATTTCCAATTTTCTACAGAATCTTTTTTACATCAAGTGAAAGTCAACACATTTTCTGAATCCAGAAGCAGATCACTTCAATCATCAACTATATAATAACCTTACAGAACATTATGAAAATTCTTATTCATTTATGTCTTCCATACCAGGAAGTTAGTAGCATAATTGACTTCTACTCTGATTCTATGAATGGAACTAAAATCAAGATAGTGGATAAATTTTTCAGAAACTATATTCTCATTGGGACTTTCATTTTCACTAATAGAAGAGTAGATTACTTTCTTGAAAAATTTAAGACTATGTTACAAGATGGCATCTATTTATACACGTTCTAATAAACTTAAGTATCAATGTATTGATTTTCTTGTAAAAATAAAAATTGTTGAAGACTTTCTTGTATTGTTGTATGATATTTGGATCAATATAAAAAATGAATGTTATGAATTTTATAATCAACATGTCAATCAATGTTTATAATAATGGCAATCAAAATTGATCATTATACTGCTGAATAAATTATATTTTATATAGAAAAATAATAAAAATATAGTCTCAGTCATTGATAATCTTACCCAAAAAATTATTTCCATCTCATGACATTAAAGCATTATGGACTGCTAGAAACATGATTGAATACATTAAAATTTGGTTATGATGAGCATCATAGAACCAGATAGAATTACTAGTTTGGCTGGAAACTAGTAATCTCAAACTGCAAAACTAGTAATTCTACCTGGTTCTGTGACACTCATCATAACCAAATTTTAATGTATTCGATCATGTTTCTAGCAATCCATAATGCTTTAATGCCATGAGTTGGAAATAATTTTTGGGTAGGACTATCAATGACTAAGATTACTATTTTTCAATATATAAAATATAATTTATTCAGCAGTATAATGATCAATTTTGACTGACATTATACATTTTTGATATAATGATAAATGTAATGATTTTAGTGAATGATGTGATTAATATAAATACATTATATCACATTTACATTTGTGATATAATGTATTTACATTTGTTTTGTGAATATATTAAATTACTTATGTGTATATTTAATATAGCATTTATAAAAATATTTTATTAACTCAAATATAAGAAAAACCTGATAAAAAAAATAAAAGTTGATATCCTTGAATTCTAAAAGTAATTTATATGATGATATTTGCTACTAGAAGTCTGCCATCTTGTTTACTTTTCTGATATGATTGTGTTGTTTAGATTTATGATGCATTTTCTGCTAAATACTTTCAGTTTATCACATATATTTTAAAATACAATTCTAAATTGCATTTGATATTTATAAAAATGATTTAATTTTTTTAAAAAATTAAATTAAAAAAAAATATTGTAAATTTTTTTGAAAACATTTATAGCTTGCAGTTTATACATAGCAAAAGAATGGTATTATTTATATAACAAGTAGTTTTTTAATCACTTAATATAGACAACTACATTATTAAGTAAAAAAAAAATATAGTGAAGTGATTAATTGCAGAATTAGAACAATGAACTATGCTTCAGTTGATTGGGGTGTACTGGCTGCATTTTTGTCTACCTATTACTGCAAAATTTTTTGTGCATATATTGGTTTTGGTTTTACTTTTTTATTTTTAAATTACTATTTGAATGATGCTTCTTTGAAGATTAAAATTTCGAATTTTTTTTTTTTTTTAAATTTGTGATATTTATTAACAGATATACAGTTTAATAAAAAAATAAAGATCAAAATAATGCAAAATTATTTATCTTAATTTTCTTTTCTAAATCTCGAGAAGAAAATTATATAAGGAAGAATATTCAGCAACTAAGTATGTAAATTTCTTTTGAAATTTGTAAAATTCTACATTCTAACAAGAATTTGTGTGATGTAATTTAAAATCAAATATGCAATTATTTCTATGTTTAATACCACAATAAAAACAAATATGAGGATAAAGGATTACAGTATATACATATTGCAAAATTTGGATTTTTAATTTGATTCTAATTTTAATTGAAAAGTATCAAAGAGATAATAAAGAAAAGAATTTCAGACATTATAAAGTTTTTAGACATCGCATTCAAAATAAAATCACTGATATTTAATATTACATTTTGTATAGTTTGTAAGCTTATAAACAATTAAGACAAAAATTACTTGATATTTTCTTTAGAAATCAATTTTCCTCTTGGTCGCGGGAATTTCAAATGCACGCTCGTAATTTTGTCTGGATTAAAAGAAAGGTGCCAGATTATCAGTGTCCAGAAAAATCGGTGTTTGACCTGTATAAGGGAAAATATTTTGTGACTAAATACAATAATTATGTAGATAATTTATAAAATTGTATATTCTAATAGGAATATAGTAAAGGTTATGTGTGACTTAATTTATGATCAAATATGTGTTTATTTCTATTTTTAATGCTAAAATAAAAATATTGTAAGAATAATCGATTATTATATACACAGTGAAATGCATATTATTGCAAAATTTGGATTTTTAATTTGATTCTAATTTTGTTTCCTAAATATCTAATAAAGAACTGAATCTGGAAAATTTATAATTTTTCATATATTGCATCTAAGATAAATCAGTTTTTAATATTTTGATAATAAAAAAAATTTTAATAATTGGGAATAATTTAGGATAATGTTAGAATCATTTATGAATTAATAAACAAATTAATAATTAAATTAAGAATGGATTCATCTATGATTTAATAATTATAATTTTTAATTAATTTCTACAAAGAAAAACTTGCTTTGACCTGAAATTGAGCCTTGGATCTTCAGACTAACATCCTAATTGCTAGACCACTGAGGCTACCTGGCAGATTATGTTGGGAAAAACTTTAAAGACAATTGTTGAAAAACAATGGAACTTTGGACACAGACAAAAGAATTATTACAATGATTCCATTTCTTTTAATTGCTTTTTTATTGCATTTGCCTTGACAGAGAAACAAAAATCAGGGCTCCCTTTATTATATTAATTGAATACAAGCAGCAAAAAAAAATTACTACTACTACTTACCCATTCATGATAAATAAGTATTACAGAATAAAAAAACTGATTGTTGCTCTTCATTTTGTATTAAATTGTCTCTGTTGAAACAGTATGTGATTATTTTTAGAGTTTTAGCCCATCTCAGGATTTTTGTAGTATTCATCAAATCTGAAGAGAGTAAATCTGCTAAAATGCATTTTTTTATGGATGGTTGTAGAAATAAAGTTTGTTTGATTTGTTGATCTTCATTTTGTACTAAAAATATCTGTTGCTACATTACATGAATATTCATTCTTAAGAGTTTCAGCCTAACCAAATATTAAAAGCATCACAATAATCATTGTAAGATTTTAATGTCCCCATTCAATGGTTATTGTACATCATCTATTTTTATCCAATATTATACATAAACTTCTTTATTTTAACAGCTTCCAAAAATTTAGTTAGAATGTCTGCTATATTCTGGTTACTGGGATAATATTGGACTTATTATTATTATTATTTTTAGGTTCTGCATAAAGTAATATTTCGTTATATATATATGGTCAGTGGTTGACTTTTTGATTAACATTTTGATGCAACTTTGATTGTTCTCAAATATATTGACTGTTGGTTTTATGGTTTCCTTGAATTCTTTTAAGCAAATTGTTTATTCAAATTGCTTCTTAAGATAGATCCTAATACTGCCTAAAAACATTGATTATAAATAGAATTTTAATAATTTATCTTTCTTGTTCCATTCATTTGTTGCCCTGTTTTAATTTATATACAGTCGAACCTCAATAATTCAAATTGTCAAGAGATATTAAAATAATTTCGACTTATCAAAAATTTGAGTTATAGAAATGCTGTTAAATTTGTCAATATACTGCAAATGTTTGTCATATAATAATATTGTAGGCCTATGCAGATGCACAGTATCCACTGTACATATAGTAATTTTATACATCAATAATTTTATCCATTCTCAGGGCTGATTTTAATAAAATCTGTACCCAAATTAGGAATAATAAAAAATGTAGCATAAAAAGTTGTA
>WUQG02425070.1:0-14819 GCA_011317285.2 Androctonus mauritanicus | reverse complement strand
ATGTAATAAATTTTAAATTGTCTCATTATCAATCAATTAATTTTCAATTATTATTTTTAATATGTGATTTATAAATATAAACTCGGCAACGCCGGGTATTACAGCTAGTATATAATAAAACTGCAATATTTATTATTTTTTTAATTTTTAAATTTTCAATAATCGTGGCGGCGATTATTATTAAAAAATTTAAAATAAAATTTGATCTCTTTTTTAATTTAAATTTGGTTAAATTAAATTTAAAAAAAAATCTGAAAGAAAGCAAAACGAGTAATATCGAACAGTTTGCTTTATTTCATCCTGAAATGTATTCTTTAAAATGTATAAATGAATACTTTGAGGTGGATTTCCTACCCTAAACTTTTATTTATTTGTAGGAAAGTTAGCATTTTCCTGGGAGAGAATAATCTACATTATTGAATAGTTGAAATGGATACCGAATAAAATAATAACTGGGAAAAGTTTTCTTACTAAGAAAACCTAAATTGCCTGACAAAAGAAAATTCACACGCTTGTGTTGTTCTCAAGAAGACAAATTATATAATCTAATTAAAACGCTATCTACGCCCAAAGAAAAAGAAAGAATCTGCGAAAATCCCTGTCTGACAGTAGGAAGAAGAATTACTTCTCTCCTAATACATACACATCATATATTGGAATATTCCGATATTTTGTGCTATAGACTAACAGTTAGTTTCAGAGATTAAAGACTGATTTTTTTTTGGAAAATTTTATTAGAAACTAGATCGGATTTCCTATTCTCCGCAGATCATCTTTTAACACTATGAAAAAAGACAGGAAAAAGGTATCTTTCATCCAATATGATTTTTTGTAAAATCTCTCTCAATTAAAGATCTATGGTTTGGTTAAACAGCTGTTGTTTTCACTCACTGTATCAGAGGATTTTGTTCACCCTCTCAAACTCGCTCGTCATCGCCACATACAATCGCGTTAGGCTTAAATGCCTGTACAGTTCAAGCGTTCCCGGCAGTATAATGAGACATAACTATGATGTAGCTTTATCGCGATATATTCTAAGATATATCTTATTCCCTCTATTCTACACTATCTTGTTTAAAAACATCCCTCTGGAATTCTGTTAAAATTAATTATCCTCATTTAAAAAAATTGGTAATATATCCTATGAAAAGATAACTTAGCGATATTTGTCTATTAAAAGCAACATTATAATAATTTGGTATTAGTTTTAATTTTCCAATTACTTAAAAATTTTAATATAACATTCAATTTTGATCAGTCTTGCTCAGTTTAAAAATACAGACTGACATCAGAATATAAAAAATTCCATTTTAATCTATCTTGTTTCCTTTTTCTTCTAATTAATCTATTCCTTTGTTCCTCTGTCAAAAAATATTTCCGGTCAGGATTAGCCATAATTATATTATTGACAACAACTTCTTCGGGAAATCGAATGAATAGTTGTGAGAGAGAATTCTGTTTCAGGTAAATAAACTCTTTTAAATCAGCTTTTCCATTTCTATCACAGTCTAGTTGCAGAATCTTGGAAGGAATTTCTTCTGACATGTAATGAAAATCCAAACTTACTCGTAAATTATTTGACGAAAAATGATGAATTGGTAGATTTAACGAAATCAAAAAGCAGTCATGATATACTAATATTTCACATTTGAAAGTTTTCTTTGGTGTAAGTCGACTTTCACGAATAGTATCTAAATCTCGACGATTGATGTATTTAAATAAAATTGAATTATCAACTCTTGTTCTTTTCGTTTCTACGGAAGAGATTAAAGCAGAAACAATATGAGTTATCACTTTTGATCGTATTGCTTCTCTTTCATCTGCATTTAAGAAGTTCAGCGGAATGACATCATTTTCCAGCTCTTGTTCACTCATTGCAAAGAATCTGACCATTGGCAGAAATTGATTCAAAATTAATCGAAAACCTCGTCGAAAATCGTCGCTCTGCATCACGGCATTCATCTCAATTGATTCTTGGCTAGCGTACTTTCTTAGAGCCCATTTATAAACAGCTTGGAAAAGATGGAACTCAGTCAATGTTTCATATTTTGGGCGAGAGAGGAATGTAAAGATGGTTGTTTCAGTACAATGAATAAAATCTTCTCCTGTGAATATCTCATTCCACTTTTTATCGAATATTTCCCAGCAATGATGTTGTATTTGTCTCTCGCAATTCTGGCAGGCAAAATCGTGAACTTTGCAGACGTTTGCAACGTCGGTGTTTCTCATTATAAAATCGTTGCAATTTATGCTTAATCCTTCGATTTCGAATGTTCGACTTAGCAGATAAATCTTGAATGCATTCTCGACAGAAGTCAAAATAAGATTATCATTTTCCATGAACCTAAATAGAGATTAAGAATAAAAATAAATTTATTAAGTGGCCATATTGCAACATCAAGTCGTTTCTAATCTAATGACGAAAACTTTAAATCTGCACCAAATCTACGATTATTATATTAGATATAATATCCTTTGATTTTCATAAGATGAGATAAATTCCTTAGCTAACTTACTCTATCATCTGATTGACACGATCCACTAGAATATTCAAATAGAGTTCAAAATATTCTAGGTTTGGATGATGTTCTATTAGTGAATTAAATATTAAACTTTTTGATGTCAATTTGATTTTCGATATGAATAATTCTTTTCCATTCCGACAACGTATAAAAATCGGGTCCATAATTTACTTGAAAACAAATTTTGATGCTAATTTTGACAAGGAAATTAATTATATAATGAAAAGCATATTATTATATATGACAATCTGTATTGTTATACATTTCGTTTGTAACGTTATAATTGTTTCTGCCACCATGTTCATTCTAAAGTTAAAACTTAATAAATTAATAATTATGTGAACTATGTTATCATTAATGTTATCCTAAATTTACTTCTCCCACATTTGTTTACTGTAAATTCTGATAAAGATAACAAAATCCTTTATTAGATGAATTCGGATGAATAAAATACTTAAGTGATATTGGTAGTCAAAAAATTGTTTCTCTCTGAATTAAATATCAAGAAAAAAATTGTAATCAGTAGTAGTAAGAAGGAGCTTTTTATAATGATAATATAATAATTTTATACAAAATTCGGATAAAGAAACCAGTATTCTTTATCCAAATCTAATATTTCATAGAAGTTTTATTTGTTAACGGTATATTTATTAACAAATCGTTGAAAATGATTCATGGATGATTTGCATGGAATTTAAGTTTGATTAAACATTTCTGTTGTTAATATATTCAAACAGAGTGAAAAACTGTTCTGTATATGGACAGCATCACCTTCCTTAAAAAGAAATACTGGAGTGTAAAAACGCATTATTATTTTTCGAGCAAAATAACTCAGCAAGCAAAAAGTAAAATAATATGTTAAAACGAGATGATCAATAATATTTAAATCGGGGAATAATTCATCAATATTTAAGAATCATCATCTTTGCATAGTACATTAGATTCATTAATGTATTCTCTATGTAACTTCAGCATTTATTAAACCACCAAACTTTAATATTACGCATTATTTATCAAGTAGTTGTAATCAAACTGAAAATGTAATATTTTTTAAAATCTGGAAAACAGTAACAATACGGTTTTTATAAATAAGCCTATCAATTATAAGTAAAATCTGCATTTTATAATATATAAAACTTTAAATTTATCAACAGTAAATGTATCGGAAATTTAGTGCTTAATGTTCATTATGACATAACTGAACTAGCCTGTAACTGCTAAGAAATGTAAATGCTGTAATCAAGTATTATTTCGGAAATTCGAATATAAAGGGTGACTTATTTTCTGCTATTGAAACTTTCTTAACTTTTAAGTTATAAGGGGAATTGGCCATATAGCCGTATAGTAACGCTTTGGTGGATCTGGCATAAAGACCTTATTTCCGACAAAGGTCCTAGTGTTTAGGACATACAAAGTGCATTTTCCCAAAAGTAAAAACACCTAGTTGTGATGCTAATGCTGCAAAAAGTTAATGAAAAACTTAACTGTTGGTGATATTTATTGACATTGTTATAGGCCTAATAAAATTCATAGTTTTATTACACAGAATTAAAAAAAAAGAAACCTATAGATATGGGAAATAACAAATTGCCCCATACCTATTTTTCTTTCTTCTCATTACAGAATGGTACGAGGATACAAAAAGACTAATAGAGGATCAATAAGCGAAGATGTATACGAAATAGCAGCAAGGGATATTTACAGATAAAAAATTATCTCTCACAAAATCTGGAGACATCCATAAAATAGATTTCATACTCTTCACGATATCTGAAAAGAAAACATGAGGAGAGTTCTGCAAAAAAATGTGTTGGTTATGTTAGACATAGACAGGTGTTTTCGAATGATTTAGAAGAAAAATTAGAACAATATATTATTCATAGTAATAGAATTTACTACGGCTTGACTTCCAAAGATGTGAGAATAATAGCTTACGAATACGGCGTTACTTGTAGAGTTAACTATTCTAAAGGATGGAATGATAAAACTTTCCAGGAATGATGAATTTTTAATTCATAAAAATTCATCATTCTTCTCATTCAAGGAACTGTTCTTTAGTTCGTTGTTTAAAAAGTGTAGAAAATTTCCGTCTTCAAAGAGAATGATAAATGTCAGTAGTTGGTTGTCTGAGAGACAGGGAGTTTAGAAGAGAACAGCGGAGAGGAGGAGAAGGCAGATAAGAGGAGGTTGTTAGTTAACAAAGAAACAACGATATAATGTTAAGTCGGGAATGCAATTCTTCCTCTCAGAGACAGCCAAAGTGATGCCGGACGATGATGGCTGAAGGAGACGACGAATATGGAACTGTGTTAAGGACATAGCTGAAATTGTGTTTAATTTCTAATTATTGGACACTGTTTACCTTCAATAAAGTGTTTCTGTTTTAGGTATGTGCTTATTTAGGTGTATTTTAGGTATTGCTTATTGTAGAAGATATTTTAAATATATCTTATACAATAAGCAATATAATTAGCCTAAACTAGCAAAGTGCATTGAACAATTGTTGTTACCATCATTACAATTATGAAATGAAGTAGGCCTATTATTCATTTAAAGAAGATTTGCCTTTACTGGACTGTGATAGGTTGGTTTAGTTTGGTTTTGTGACGGAAGGCTCTCCTGAGCCAAGATGCGCCAGATATTGGACAATTTAAAAGCATGTATAAATAAAACAGAGATAAAGATGCTTAAAAACAACAAACAGCAAAAATCTAAAAACAGTAGTGTAAAGAGCCACACTGAATTAAATGAGCTAAAAACAGTTAACAGAAAAACAATGGCAAAGAGTGATATAGAATGCCACATAACAGATCAGAACTAGGAACAAATACTATATCCGATTTAAAATACAAATTTCTGATAAAAAGGCAAAAAAGCCTGAAGAGTTAAAATCTTTGCCAATAAGGGCTTTAAGGCAGAATGTGCTTGGAAATAACGATCTCAATTTCAAAATGTATGCGTAAAAAAATGTTTGTAAAATATTTGAGAAACGCTTTAAATATGAATTGCTACCATACTTCTACACAAAATTTCAAAACTGATATATAATTGAAACAAATATACAAGTTTTATATTTTGTATAATGGTACTACAATATGACAGAACTTTAAACTTTTTTAAGTTTAAATTCAATGTATATGTTATGTTATATTTTGTCCTTTATGTCAACATATATGTCTACATTCATAAGCCTTAAATATCAGTTATAATCTGTTTACATTATATTCAGTCTTGTCAAGCTACTAAATTGCAATACTAAAGATTGCTGAAATGAAATAATGCGTAGTTCCTACTATTTGAAATAAATATTTTGATATATAGTATAAATACGTAAATTTTATCATCCAATCATTTTAACAGTGCTCCTGGATGCTTTTGGGCGGGTTGTCAGGGACTGGCTGGCAGCCCAGCATCTCACCTCTTGGAGATCTATTTCTGGACTTAGGCAGGCGAAGGCTCTCATCTCGGGTTGCTCAGTTCAGCGAACTAAGGAGATGCTTTCTCTGAATAAACAGGAAGTTAGGATTGTTACAGGGCTTCTTACAGGGCACTGTCATCTTAGAAGACATCTTCACTTGATTGGGCTTGTTGATAGTCCTATGTGTAGAAGATGTCATTTTGAGGAGGAAACTCCTCTTCACATTTTGTGTGAATGTGTGGCCCTTTCGTGGCTTAGGCGGGATCTTTTGGGGTTGTATTTTCCTGTTCCGGAGGATCTTGCTACTGTCCCTTTAAGGAGTATTCTGTCTTTTGTTTTAAGGACAGGTCTTCTGAGATGATTTGGTCGGGGTGCACAATAGACCTGTATTGGTCGCAGTGCTTGGGCTGCATAGGCCCCTCCTACTACTACTACTACTACTACTACTACTACTACTACTACTACTACTACTACTACTACTACTAATGAATAACATTTATAGGGATTTAAAAAAGAGAAACTAGGTTTATTGTAATGGGATGGATAATTGTTTGTTTTGGTATGTGTTTGTGGTTGAGTGTTTGACTTGTAATTTGTTTTATTATAATTATGTTGTTATTATATTAATGTATAATAATAATAATAATAATATAATTTTTGAATTTGATGATTTTGTAATTTTAATGTGTATTTAAGTTGAAATTTATATTCATATAATAATAATGTTAAGTATGAGTGGTGTAAATATAAAAAACAAAAAATGTTCTGATCATTGTTTTTGTCAACTTTTTGCTGATCCTGAAATTGTATGCAAATTTTTTCATTTTATAATGTAGTAATTATTTTACTTTTTTTTTGTTCATTTTCACAAATCTACTTTTAATATGAACTTCGATTTTTATCATTTGTTTTTTTTTGCTGGATAAAGATGTATAAATAAAATCATTACACTAGTTATTTTAAATAAGCTTCCCTCCACTTGTCTATATTATTTCAATGAATAATTTTACATACTTTATATAGATTCACATTTTGGGTATTTTTAGTTACTAATTTTTTTTTCTATACAAAATCACCAATGCAATTACTTTGAAATACTAACTTACATGTGTTTTAATATGTAAAAATTAAACTTGCATAGTTTAAAATGTGAATATTATTATTTTTTTTTTTTTAACTGACTAATTTTCAAGTAATCATCAGATTCTAAAATTATAA
Organism: Androctonus mauritanicus; assembly: GCA_011317285.2. NCBI lineage: Eukaryota > Metazoa > Arthropoda > Arachnida > Scorpiones > Buthidae > Androctonus > Androctonus mauritanicus. Next base: position 7,661 of record WUQG02425070.1, on the reverse strand, counting down.
ACTCCTTTAAGAATAACTAACTTAAACATAAATTTGTCTAATTGATATTTTGAATTTTATTCCAATAAAATTTGATTGTTCAAGCATTAAGGACTTCAAATCTTAATTTTCCTTGAAATTCTTTCATTGAATAAATCAATAAAAATTAAACAGTAACACAATACATTCATTAATATTTTGCTGTTGACAATATTTGATTTGTTCTATATCATAAATCAGATTAAACTGGTTGGGTTCAAAGGTTTTGGAATCACTATTGTAACTGTTTATAAATAAAGCACAACTGCCAGTAGTGTTGAATAACTTTAATTTTTATTTCAAACATTTTCAGCAATACATGTTTGCCAGCATCAGGCTCCAATGACTAAGAATAATAGAACATTAAAAAAGATTGCTTGATTGTGAACTTAAGGATTAAAGAATTATTTAAAAACAAAAATGGAAATACTTAAAAAAACAATCGGTTTCCATAGTAATATTAATATTGTCTTCTCTAATCTATTAAAACCTTGACATAAAATAAAAACAAAAAAAAAAATAATAAATTAAACTTCTTACATTTCTTCAGGATAGCTTATAAGACTTTTCTTGTGCTCCCATTGCACTGTTCTTAGTTTTCTCACACTTCCTCCGTTCAGCCAGATAAGCCCACACTTCTGGAATCTCAATTGCTGGTCTTTCATTTATTATTGCCTCATTACCTCTAGCTTTTATGATCTCTCTGGCTTCTGCCATTAACGCCTGTGATTTCTTAACCAATGGCTTTGATCTTTGCTTCTTCCCAATTTATCCTTGTCTTCAGCATATGTGACTTCTGCAAGGGCAAATCATGCTTGTAGCTCCCGTGGCTGTCTTTATGCTCTGCAATTCTTTGCTGAAAGGTTTGTGTAGTAATGCCTATGTATGCAGTACTTTGCTGGGAGTACTGCATACATTATTATAGTGTTGAATTATTTGTAAACGTAGTAAGTGATAAAGGCAGTATAATAGTTGCGTTATGGATTATACACCATTGTAAGTCAAGGATTACTTGTGAATTGCATTGATCACTCACAACAGCCATAATTTATAACCATATAATACAACAGCCTCAATTTATAGCTGTAAGTGAAGGATTGTTGTTAATTTTTCTGAAGTGCATATTTTTATGCCAGTCTTCATAGAGGCTGAGCACTGATAACCAATATGTTAATTTCTATTACCTAATTTTATTTTTTGTAGTTTATTTAATAAATAACTTTATTTTCCAGAAACTTGTGGAAGAACAATGCAAAGCAATTGCTGTTGTAGAAATGAATGCTGACAAAAAAGTAAAAGAATCAGAAATAATGGCTGCTGAAAAGATAAAAAAAATTCAAGATGAAGCAGAAGAAAGACTTCAAGAAATACAGAAAGAAGCTGAAAAATGTAAGATTGTTCAAAAATCCCTTGAAGAAGCAAATATTAAAATTGCAAACTTGCAAAAGAAGGCTAGTGAGGTGGATAAAAAAATAGATGAGATATCAAAAGAAGCAAATATTAAAATTGTCGAAGCACAAACAAATGCAGATGATAGAGTAGAACAGATTTTGACAGAGGCAGCAGAAAAATATAATGAACTTCATCAAGATTTAGAAGAACGCTTAAAAGAACAACGTATGACTCATAAAGAAGAGATTGAAAAATTAACATTAACGTTGAAAGAACAAAAACAGGCATATTCAAATATAGAAGAAAATTTTATGATTTTCCGTACTGAGGTAGATGAAATGTTGGATAAGGCAAGGAAAGAAACTGAAAATGAGATGTTACAGAAACAAAATGATTTGGAAAATAAAGCAAGAGAATTACAGGATATTATGGATATAAAAAATGATGAATTAAATAAGCTGAAGAAGGTAAGAAATCACAATTTCAAGAATTAATAAATCTTTGATAAATGATAAAAAATTTTTTCATTTGTTTGCTTAAATTGAATTGACATTTCAAATAATTTTTCAGCAATCTTCAGAGTTAAAAGAACAGATGGAGAAATTGGCAAAAATTATTCAAAAGCTTTTTCCAGATATAAGTATCAATTATGCATCAGTAAGTTTTTAAAATATTCCTTTTCAAGTTCATTTCACATAGATGCCAGTTTTTCATGATTTTTCAGAAATTTTTAAATTCAAGGATTTGATTACTTTAGCCAAGATTATTAGATTAGCATTTTTGGTTCTATAATATGTATAGTTATATTTATCTATTTAACTGTAGCATTTTCTCAAATGTTAATATATTGAAGGTCAAGAATTATCCTGCTTCTATTGTTTTGAAACACCTATCTTATTTCTATAATCTCTTTTGCTAAGGATTATTGTCTTGGTTAAAGCTTAAATCTGCTTTGTCTTCACTCTTTTGTTTAGTATTTGATTTTATAATTTCTGAATCTTAAGGGTTTAACTACATCCTTATTTTTATCTACTAGAAGTTAGAAAAACCAGATATTGATATCAATGTTTTAATCTTGGTTATTATCTAATTAAATAAAGCATTTTTTGTTTGGGGATAATTACTTAAGATATAATCCAAGATATTTTTGTTTGCCTGAAAATTGTGTATTAATTGTATTTTTCAGATTTACATGCACATGCAAATAAAAATTCTTTTTTTATATTCTTTTTATATCAAAAATAAGTTCACATTATCTAAATCTATAGTTTTTTAAAATGCATTCAACACTATGTATTACTATGGATTCAGGGCCGGATTAAGTACATATGAGGCCCTAGGCACTAGAATTCTTCGGGGCCCTTGTTAGAACAAAATGCACTATATATATATACACATAAGAAAGGTATAAAGAATAGACTATGCTTTTCATTAAATTATAAATATTTTTTTATTAATTAAACTTTGAAATAACATTATATAGACAACATCACAATTTGGAAAGAGATTACACAGTAGACTAACAAAACTATACAATAATCTAAACAAGAACACGCAATGTCTTTAGAAAGTTTTTTTTCTATATTTGCGAACACAGAAATTATTGATGACGTCATCAAAATCGATTTCGCGTAAAATATCCGATTCGATATACATCAAACTTAACATGTCTAATCGTTCTTGACAAATGGTGCTTCTTTGTTCATTTTTTATTCGTTTCAGTTTTGAAAACGAACGCTCTGCCGAACAATTCGTTATCATCAGTGTAAGAAAAATCCGAAGAGCGATTTCAACATTTGGAAAAATGGATGTTAGCTTATCTTGCATTATAGTTTCGTAGAGATCAGAATATGAAAACTGAGTTTTTGATACAAACTTCGATTTAATATAACTGTGAAACTGTTTCAGTTCAGAATAAAATTCCTCTAAATCATCCAAATAAAAATGCACCAAATTTGAAATCGCTTCTCGGTATTTAGTTTCTGTTAGAGTAAAATCAACCAAAAAAGAAAATCTTTCAGAAATTTCCAAATAAATTTTGCCTCGTTTATTAATTTCTCTTCTCAAAGTATCTACAATAGAAATAAACCCATTGATACGAAAGTTATCACGAGCAGACAATACCACTTCTGGAGCATCTCCATCATTATATCTCGTTTTTCTGCGGCGAACTCGCGATGCAACATTCGAATAATCTGTTTCAGGCAAAATTAATTTAGCTTGATTCTCAAACTCATCGAAGTTTTCTCTCATTTCATCTAACATGCACTCCAACGATTTGTACATCAAAGCACATGTTTTTAAATCAATTTGCTCTGACTGCAGAGCTTTATTTGTCTCTCGAAAATTATCTAATATATTGCACCACAATACTAGCATAAAAACAAATTCAAAAGTCTGCATCTTATTTGCAATACATTCGGCCTCATATCTACTGTCATTTTTTGAAACGAATCGTCAACAATGTCATTTAAAGCTGCTAAAATTTCGGAAAATGAATTAAGAATCGCCGCAGTAGCGTTCGCATGAGCTTCCCAACGCGTTTCTGATAAAGACTTCAACACTTTTTCATTTCCTATATATCGCTTTAAAATGTCCCACCGATGCGTTGAACATGGAAAAAAAGTATACAACAATTGTACAATAGAAAAAAAATTAACTGCAAACAAACTGCATTTTACGGCAGTTTGTCCAACCAAATTTAACGAATGCGCCGCGCATGGTATGTAAATCGCACATCTATTTTCATTTAACATCATCGCTTGCATACCTAGATAGATTCCGGACATGTTCGCGGCATTATCATAGGACTGGCCTCTGCAGTTCTTAAAATTTAAGTTGCAAGATTTATGCAAAAATTGTAAAACTTGTTCCGCAATTTCTGCACCTATGTGACTTTTTAAATCCAAAAAAGTCACAAATCTTTCAACGGGCTTTCCATCTTTTGGCGAAACGTACCGAAGAACTACACTCAGTTGATCAATATGAGCGATGTCTGGAGTTGAATCAACAGAAATACTGAAATACCGAGCAGCAGATACCTCTTGTAAGATATGAGACTGCACTTTTTGTCCCATTATGTTGATCAACTCTTCGCATATTGTTTTAGATAAATACGATGGATTTCCTTTTCCTTTGTCCGCATACCTAGCAATATGATTCCGTAAAAACGGGTCGAACTCAGCAATAAGTTCTATCAAACCCAAGTAATTTCCGTTGTCTGAAACACCGAAATGCTCGTTCGTTCCTCGGAATGGCAATCCACGTTCAGCTAGCGTTATAATTACAGATATCAGACGTCTTAGTACTTCTTTCCAGTAGTTATTCTCTTTTTGAAATTGAAGTTCAAGCTCATTAGCTACGTTAGAGTTTTGTCGTCTCTGAATGTACGTCAGCATATTCTCTCTGTGAAGAGACCCGTTTTCATGTTGATGTAATTGAATATTGTTTTTCCAGTCATTAAATCCTTCGTTGAATAGTTTGTTTAATTTTTCTTTAGGAGCAAATAGTTTACACACAAAACAATAAACGCAACCCGTTGTTATAGAATAAATAAGCCATTCTCGTTTATATCGCTCCCCGTTTGCTTTTTTTCCATAAAAAGTGTTTTCCGAGCAATATCTTGCCTTAGATTCTTTGTCGTAAAGCCGACGAGAAGATTCAAATGGTCCAGAGTGATTGTGGCACGCTTGTGGACCACAATTAATCCAATAATTGACATCTTCTGTCGAGAAATTGCCCCACTTTCCAGGATCATTTGAGCGATTGTCATTTTCGATTATAGATTCATTTTCATAGACGAAAGAATCAGTGCTATCCGAAAGGACATTGTCCTCTGTTAGTGAATGGATCTGCCAAACAAAATCCAATTACAATTAGTAAAAAAGTACAAAGTATAAAAATTTATTATTAATTTTGTGTGTGTGAAGTGTCCAACGTTGAATAAACATTGGACACTTGTTGTGTCAACGAATAAACATTTGGACAATATTTATATTGTTAAACTAAATTGTTAACTATTGTTAAATTGTGTAAATAATTATTTTTGTGAAATAAATTGGATAATAATATATACATCTAATTAAACAATAATTTTTTATCAATAAAATATGTTTAATTTTAAGTTCGTTGAAACTCAACATTTGAAACTTCATGCCTATTTAATTTTTGTATGACTATCATTCAATAATATAGTGCAATTGATGTTATTTTGTCCAACATTAAGTGCAAAACATTTGGTGGAATATGCATTTGATAATTTAATACTTACACCTTCACTACTACAGGTTTCAACTTGTTCAGTGGATGATACAGCTGTTAAACTAAATCTTTGAAAGAATGATGTCAACTTTGGTATTGTTGCTAAATCTGCGGCATCTTTAATTTTTTTTTCCTCCGTAAGCTTCCTTTTCTTGGACCCACTCAGATAAATTCGTGATGATATTATGAAATCTAAATAAATGATGAGAAAAATGTGCAAAAACTGATTCTTGATTATTTTTTGAACTAAGGCAGAAACGAATTAATATATCTTCATACGTCAAAGCAGTTTTCAAGGACTAAAAGCATTAATTTCTATCGACGCTACTACTATGTTAAAAATTATTAATTAAAGTTACGTTTGAATCAACTTTGTTTGTAGGGTAGATACAAGAATTAAGTTGACACTTACCTTTTTTGAATTTGTGATTATTTATATTACATTATATAATATTCAGTCGATATACTGCAGACTTATTTTTGTTTTTTAGTTAGAATAACATTTGTATAATTCGACTGCATCGGTACTCGTTTAAACAAGCTATTTTCACGCGCCCGAACTATCAGCCCTAGCGTCCAAAAATGTTATCAGTGCGATTGGCGGAAATTCAAATTAATAAAATAAAAATATTGTAATGAACATTGGAAAAATTATTAATTATTTCTTCATTCATTAATTAAGAAATATTGTTGACTCCGTTGTGGTATATATACACATTTTATTATAATAGGTTATTATAATGAAATGTTCAAAAGATAAAAATTATTCTTCATATAAAAATACAATATTATTCGTAAATTAATCAAGAACGGGGCATTTTATAGGCGTTAATATTTTGCTTTTTCTCATTTTTTAAACATTTCAAATGAAAAAAATTTCAAGGCCTATTCAAATTTCCAACTTAATGTTACAAAAATAATACTTGTTTTTAAAATGTGTGACCATTTTAAATATTAAAATTCATTTAGGTTATTTATAATGAGTTAGAATAATTCAAATACAGAAAACATCTATAATATTTTTAAATTAAAAATTTCACAAAATTAGGTTGATAAAAATTTCAAGACACTTTATTAATTCAATTTTTATTATCGTTCAATTAAAAAAATTAATTTTCCGGGGCCCTTAATTATCGGGGGCCCCAGGCTAGTGCCTAGTTGTGCCTATTGGGTAATCCAGCACTGTATGGATTTAATATAATGAATCAAGTATCAGTTCACTATAACCAAGTATCGCATTCAGTATATTTACATTCAACTATTGATATGATGCAGTATTTTAAAAAAAAATGCTGCATCATATCAATAGTTAAGTGAAATATTATTGAATATTGGTTAATATATGGCAGTTTTAATTGAATATATCAATATTTAATTAAAAGGTTAATAAAATTAGTTATTATTTCAGAACTTAAGCATGATTTTTTTTAAATTTATGATCCCTGGTATTTCCCTTCCCATCAGATTCCAACCCTAATGGATGTCTTCAAGTGGATAAGTCATGCTTTATTTGCATCATCATTACTAATTTTAGACTGCAAAGAAAAATTATCCAAATTAGTAAAATAATATTTAAATCTAAACTTTAATACACGAACAATAAATTAATCATTTTTTACTGACAAGGGGATGGTCAGACGTTCTCCTCCCGATTTGCACATACGTACAGTACTTAAAACTAAATGTTTAAATAGAGTTGTAGCACGTGCTTCTCAAATGGCTTCAAGAAAAAGCAATTTTAATATTTGCGTATATTATTAAAAGCTTGATAGCCTGCAGAACGAATCATGTGCGGTGCTAGCGTGGTTGGTAGCACTCTAGCATTTTAAGACTAAAGTTGCGGGTTCAAGTCGGGTTGTTCGCTTCTTTTTTAATCATTTTTTTTCTTATTTAAAAATAATAATAATAATAAATTAAAAGTAATTTTTTAAAATTAATACGAAAAATTAATAGTTAATTATTATTGTTAAGCTATTATTCAATATTCATGA
>WUQG02425059.1:0-14821 GCA_011317285.2 Androctonus mauritanicus | reverse complement strand
GCATATTCTGGAAAAACTATGCAATTTGTGTTTTTAATGGAAAAAGCTTTTGGAATAAATGTGTTTTGAAATTTGGTGGAATGTTGGATTGAAAAAGCACTAGTCATTGACGTTTTGCAGGAAAACAATGTAACAAAGATAGAATAATACAAGAATATCCAATACATACGAATAGGTAAAATAGTACACTGCCTAAAAATAATTTATAAGTGACTTTGTTTTATGTTACTAAGAGACAGAGATGTAAGATTGTGGATACAAGAATTATTAGAAGTGCAAAAATTGATTCAGATCAAGAATGAATCCACTAAGTAGACAGAAGAATACAAAGATTGCAAACCATGCAATGTAAATAAAAAGGAGGATCTGCACATAAAGTAAGAGGGTGAGTGAGAGGAGAATAAAAGTTAAGAGCAATGGATAAGAGCACAAGCAAAATGGAAAATGTAATACACAGTTTGAAAAGTGTCTGGTCAGCATTATAAGAAAATAGAAACTTGCAAGAATAGGAAGCAAATGGGAGATGTATGACAAATGATGCAGTGGAATATACTATGATAAAGAAAAAGAGAATATTTGAGAATATCAAATGGAAACGAATGCAGACAAGTGAGAGAGGTACAAAAGCCAAGGAGAAAGAAAAAAAGATGAGAAGCTGATGAATGATTCAAAAGAGAACAAAAAGAATGAACTGCAATCTCATCTATCTTTTATCATATTGTCTACGCTTTCCAATAACGGTTCAAAAGTTTGTATATCATCCAAGATGTTAAATTTCTTATCTATGGCACTTAGCAGGCCTTTCTCTAAAACTTTGGCTACACAAGGCAGTAGATTTATGTCATCTATAGAAGGCACAATAAGTTGTCATTGTCAAATGCTGTGACGGTTATAGGTGACATAAATCTACTGCCTTGTGTAACCGAAGTTTTAGAGAAAGGCACACTAAGTGCCATAGATAAGAAATTTAACATCTTGGATGATATACAATTTTTGAACTATTATTGGAAAGCATATACAAAAAGAATGTTTTGGAAATATGAGGTAAGTGAAAAGAGAAACAAGGTAAGACTACGTGATAAAAGAGTTAAGAACAAAATGAATCCAGCAAATTGAATCTGGAATAGCTGATAGATGGTGAAAGAATAACTGCTTTTATTCAACTTTTTAGGCCTACTGGAGAGAATGATGAAAATAAAAAGGAATGAAAATAAGGGTAAATGAGAGCATAAAGAAGAAGAAGTGAAAGAAGTAGTGAGTGCAACTGATATTTTGAAATATAATATGAGCCTTTGAGTAGCTTCGGCATAGATGGAATCTATGCTTAAGATGATATTTCTTGTTATATATGCTGCAGAACAGATGTGGCATATATATAAATTGTGTTGATTTAATAATTTAGTTCTAGGTGATTGCACTAAGATAATGACTATTTCCATCTACAAGAAGAATGATAGAAGTAAAAGTATAAGTGTGGGTTGAAAATATTTGATAAGATTGTGAATGAATCATATTGCATGATGTGCTTTATTCACAATCAGTTTAATTCTCAAAATTATATGATAAGGAATGTAATTTTGAGAATAAACTGGTGAAGAATACTAAGAATATATAAGCAATCCCTAACAAATGCAGATCCATATTTATGTATGATATATGTTTAATTTTAGTTAATGAGCCAGGTCCAAACCCAGTCCTTCCTGAAAAATTGGAGGTGTAAGACTCAGAATTGAATCCAAATTGTTAAGATGGTAAGCAATTACTTTCCCATGTAACTTATGAACTTATTCTTTAATATAACTATTTTTAATGTTAGAACTTTGTGATTCACTAGTAGTATATTATCTAACCTCCAATATATAGACAGATTTGATTTAGGGTTAGGATTTGTAAGGTTCATGAAACAATTCACTTATATAAATCAGGAATTGTCTGTGTAATGGGAGTGAGCCACTGCTTGGTGGAGTTACTATTCACTCTTATTATGTTGTAAGAGGACGCATGGTGGTAGTTATGAAGTGTGAGTGAATGAAGGCATTTCAGTCTGTTACAGAATTACAGTATGGCCATCATATATTAAAAAGCTATTTAATGTGTGATGGTGCAGGTATGAGGAAAACTGTTATAAATGAGATAAGTCTGCAATTGGTAACAAGACAATAAATGCAATCTGTTTTATGGTAAGTACACTGTTTTCTGGTCTTAGAGTGAACAACTTTTGCAGATTCTTATTACACAAATAAATGAAGTGTGCAAGTAGCAGTAGATGAGAATAAATGCCAAGAAATATATCTGTTCATCTCATATTCTGAAAATATTTCATCTGCTCATGTTTAATAGGAATGACCAAATAAAAAGTACGATATTGGTTGAATGGACTAAATTATCATCATGTGAATGAATTCTGTAAACTTGAAAAGTATATTAGAGAGAAATGGTAAGAATTTTAGAAGTGATTTTAGTCCTGAAATAAATCATTAGTATTCTTGAAATATGAAAGAAGATTCATTACCAATCTACTATTTTGATTGTATGGTATTGTGAAATATGAGAAAAATGAAAATCTACCAAAGGATAATAGAATGATTGTGTATGAAGCACTAGTTTTGACATAAATGGGAATGAAATATGAAATGGCATGAAAGGAGTAAAAATGTTTATGTGCAATGGATATTTTGTACTTGAGAGCTGTATCTAGAGTAACAATATATAAATGTATTTCAAATACTGAAGTGCAAAAGAAATTTAGAATGAAAGGCAATGTTATTGATGTAGACTGTATGTTAATTTTATGATTTTTTTTGTTATGTTGAACAAATGAACAAAAAATTACTGATAAATGATTTATCATCACTTTTTAAATATGGAAACTATGGGAAAGAGAGAGACCAAGAAAATAATAGGATGTTTGAATCTATAGAAAAATAATATTAGTATTTCTTTCTATGTAAATTAAATATATTAATTTATATAGAAATAAAGATAAATATAAAAACTATTCTATAAAGAATGAATCATTATTGCAGAGAATAGTTTCATACACTATTTTCAATAAATTAGGAGATTAATGCTTTTTCATCTTTTTATTTCATTAAATATAAATTTTTCAATATTTTCAAACATTTCTTTCTTTATGTTTAAAACCATAATTAAACATTTACATCATTAAGTAACAGATATATTCTAAGACTACTATATGCTCTTGAAACAATAAAAAACAGGTACAAGCTCTTAAGTTCTGTTTTATTGGTGTTTTATGTTAAACATATTTTTCAGCTAAAGGAGCATGGGACTGATTGTCTTTTATACTAACAAATATATTCATATTTATGGTAAATTATATTTACAAATAATTGACCTAAATAAAAATATATGCAAAAATTTTGCAAGAATCTATCAATGAATTAATCTATTTAAAATTATATTTGCAATTATTGCATAATAAATATTCAAAAATTCAATATGAAAAATATTTGTATAATTCTTAAAAACTTTAATGAATAAAATTTGAAAATTCCCAAACAACATTCAGTTCTCTTTTACTAAACAATAATAGAATTATTTATGTAACTATTTATTATATTTTATATATTAAATTAAAAATTTATTCTTATATCTAGAAAAAAAAAGACAAGAACAACTTTCAATTTATATGTAATTAAATTTTTTTAGAAAATAAATTTGCTACAAACATAAAAGTGATAGCTATTCCATTCATTCAAGATACAGATGAATCTGATATGAAGAGAAACAGTAATATATAGATAAACATAATTCAATAAGTAGTAGTTTATATTAATTTAGCATTGCTTTATAAATGATATAATGTAATTTAAATTTAATAACTTATTCAATATTATTAAATATTTTAATTAATAATCATTCACTTAAATATTTTTGTAAATTATATTCTTGATTTAATTTATTTAATTAAGAATACACAGGCTTAAAACTTCAAAAATATTTTCATGATATTAAATTATTATTTGAAATTAAATTATTATTATTTAAATTTGAAAGATAATTCAATGAATAAAATAAATCAGAAATTTCAAATATTTATTATATAGTAGACATGATAAATAAAAAGTATTATAAAACAAATTTTTCTTTTGTTTTATTCTGTAGAATATATGGAGTCATCTATAAAAAATAAAATGTTCATATAATTCTAAATTGAAATTTTTCTATAGTTCATTAAGTAGTTTTATTAATATTTAGCAATCCAAAAATTAAGTCATTTATATAGAAAATTACTAAGATTGTCCTTGAAAAAAAATATCCATTTTACTGAAGAATTATTGTTTTAAGCTTGGATAATATTTCTGTTTTCACAATACATACAGCACCATCTACTGAGAAGATATGCAACCATACATACTGTAGACTTCAAATTATAATTTTTTTAGTACTTATTTTAATGTTTAAAATTATTTATAATCATCATCATCAGTTTGATTATATGAACAATAATATCCAATTAAACTATAAAATAAATGATTTCTGATTTTAAAAATCAGAAATCCATTATAAAATAGGAATTTAAAACTTTTTTTTTTGTTTCTTTTAAAATATTTCATTTAATTAATTATTTTAGAAGTTATTACTTATGAAATCAATTAGCAAAAATACCATCTTATAGCATATATGATAAACAATTGCTTCATATAAACTGATAAAAGAAATATTTTTATTCTAATAAATTATAATTTATACAATAATAATTAAATTCAGATTACTCTAAAAATTTTATTGTAAATCATAGTCATTCTCAACTTGTGAAAATCATATAATGATATATTATAAATTACATAAGTATCCAGAAAAGTTGATTTTATTTAAAAAATATATATATATATATATATATATATATATATTCCAAGTCATTTTCTTTATAAAATAATTTGAAATAATAATCTTTTTTTAATTCAGCATTTTTTACATAACTTAATTTTTATGGCAAAACTTCAGTAAATTGACAAAGATGAAAAAAAAAAAATTGTCTACAATGGGTCCTCACTTAATATTTAGGATCAGGTACTAAAAAATCATGATTAAGTGAAATGACATTACAGTAACTGAAACTAGAAAGCCCATAGATCTAGTGCTATTAATCGGGGTTATATTCTAGAGTGCTTTCTTTTTAATACTAGATCTTAGATTTTTTCATACTTTTTGATAACTTTTATCATTTAATCATAACTATATTGTCTAATAATGCAAGGAAATAAATGAAAAATATGATTTAAGTATAACTTTTAATTGGATAATGTTACATAACAATTATAAATTATGATTTACAGTAAAGAAAATTACTTTCTAATAATACCTATAAATTCTAAGATGTCATTTATGTCCATGATTAGTTTTTCTTAACATATTTTCAATCATTCACTAATAACAGTGCTATAGCAATCATTATCACATGTCAACTATTCCTGTGGAGGTCAACTTGTAGAGAAAGAGGATAGACAAGCCAGGTTCTGAACTCAAAATTTTTCTAGAGATGAGATCCTAATTCAATCCTGGGGCCTCTGAGTGGAAAGCCAAAATGTTTCCATCAAATCCAATCAATTGTCCTACTGCAATATAGTTTAATACAAGTGTTCTTAGACAATATTATATATTTGAGTCAGTTCTCATATGAAATGTAGTTATCTGTTTTCTATAACTATATTATAGGTTTTTCAACATATTTTCTGTTTTTTATGCTGAAAGCATAAAAAAATAGGACTTTGTTCTGCTTTTTAAAACCTTTAATTTTTTAATTAATTTAGTTTTTACCTGCACTATAATAATGAAATGATGTTAAGTGAGATAACATTAAACAAGAACCCATTGTACTCAGATTTATATATCAAGAAAAAATTTTTAGAAATTAATATTAGAGAAGATTTTTTTAATTCTCCTAATATTAATATATAACAAATAATAACATCTTTTAATTCTTTGATATTTAATTATATATTAATGCAGATTATTATTATTTATAAACAACTATTAAATTATTACACAAATCAATATTAAAATTAAATTATAAAGCTGAAACAACAAATAAAATCATAAAATAAATTATTTTACAAATATTTTTCATATTCTTGTGAAAGTAATAAACTCTTTATTAATCATTGATACAATATAGTTTTTTAAAATATTTACAAATAGCATTTTTTAAAGATCCAAATTGTTTGATTTGAAAATATTATCTACAATAAATAATGAAAGATAAATTATCCAACTTACTAAATAAATGTTGGCATATTCTTATTTAATAGATAATAAAATAAATGCATAAAATTAAAGTACTATAAATAAACATTATTCTAAAAATGAAATGCTATATAAAAACTAGTATTATATATATATACAATATTAAGTAGTTCCTCTGGTTGTAAACTATTATACATGTATGAGTAAGCTATTTAATTGTAATTAATTTTCAAGTTAACTTTAGAAATGATGATGCAATTAGAATGTTTGATTAGTTACAATAGTAGAAGTTTAACTATTAATAATCAATGAGGACAGCTAATGTCACTGATTTATAATAAAACAAGATTTTATTTACATAAAATTATCTGTCATTGGAAATGTATCTCAAGATTAGATTGATGTTCTTCTTCAGTCCATCAACATATTTTCATATATTCAATGGCAATGATGAAATGTAACCAGTTGCAAATAAATCCTATTTTACCATAAGCCAGTGAACAAAATATATAAAGTTTAGCTGCCCTCATTGATTAATGGCTAAATTTCCATTACTGTAGGAAATCAAATTATTAAATATTAATGTTCAAACTTTTGAAAAATTTAAAATCACAAAAAAATTTTTTAAATTATAACAGCAAAATGTTTTTAAATGCAAACCTTTTGCTAAAAAATCTCCAGAAACCTTATAATTAGACATCTATTCGAGAAACTGGAATTTATAAACACACTATAACTGTTTAATTTGTCCAATTAATTATATAAATTACACAATACAATATGTGCAGTATGTTTCATTGTATTTGGTATATACAAGAACAAATTTTGAACTGAGTTATAAACTGTTGGCTTAAAAACAAACTTCAAGAATACATTATGTCTTTAACAAGAGGAACATTATATTTAAATAACTAGTAATATAGATACAAAATGTTGAAAAAATATTTGTCATAATTCCTCTTTACATATCAAGTATTAATATCCTTAAAATAAACATTATTCTATTCTAAATATCTCATTTGCATAAAACATATTATTTTTGTAAAAGCGTTATTTTTTTATATGATTTTTTTACATTTATTAAATATTTTTTAATAATTTAAAACTTAAAAGAAATACAATATTACAAAAGTATCACATAATAAATGGAATTATTTTATTTTACAAAGTTTTGAAAAATATATTTTTTGAAATTAAAAAATTGTTTTTAAACTTCTGAATTTTTGTACATTTGATAATTTATGAACTTTTTTAAATTAAATTAAATTATAAAATTTATTGTAATTTTTACATTTTTTTAATTAATTAATAATTAACTGTTAATTAATTATTAAGTAAAATTTTTTCTCTTATAATCTTATTATTAAAATCTCGAATAAAACAAGATAAAATATATATACAGTAATATAAAAATACAATATTTTATATTAAATCATACTTTTATTTAAATAAATATATCAATATTATATATTGTACAGTCCTTGTAGGTTAAAATTCTAAACAATTAATCTGATAAAAAGGATATCAAAACTTAAAAAAAAAAAAATTGTTTTTCTGGAGATTGCTATATAATGTGATTTTTTTATGACATTATGAGGATGATTCAATAAAATTATATAACAATCAAAATAACAAAACGTATGCAATGTTTTGTTTAAGAGAATTAGGGTACTACCTTCTGTTATGTAAACAAATATTGGGGATTTAAACTTTAAAAAATTTGAAATTGAAATGTTTAAATTACATATATAATTAGCATTTATATTGTAAAGCTTTGATGATCCAAATACGAAATAACATCAAAAACTTTATATTAACTTAATAATAAAAGCAGAAGACATCGTCCGTGTAATCCCCGCCTCTCCCAACAACCAATATGGCCGTCGGGGTGAATGGCGACGTAGCAACCACTTCCCCTTCACCTCCCCCCTCCTTAGCAACCGAAAGCGGTGTTCGGAATAATCTTTCCGCAGTACGCACCATCTCGGCTTTATCCTAAACTATTCCTAAAGAAATAAAGTATCAGAAGTACTCGAGAGTCATTTAAAATAAACGGAATGATATTGCAAACGTCAAGAGTCCCCGTAATGTCCTATTCAACATCCTGTATACTAAAAAATTCCAAACATCTAAAGAGGCCCATTAGGGTTCGCATACCAGTCATTAGGCTTACCTGTCCCGCGGATCTATCCAAGTTGTTTTCTGATTGATATGATCGATGAAATATATTTTACCGTCGTAATCCCTGCCTATATCCCATCCTTCTGGCAATGGGATCTCTCCATTTCGCCTTTTAGGCATAGTTCGTTCGCAGAGAGTTCCCGACATCCAAACTACACTTGGCCAAAGTCCGCCATCTTGAATACCTCATTTGCATAGGAATGAATGACGTCATCGAACAACCATCCGAAATCATCCAATCGAAAGGAACCGCTTCGGGCTAAGCACTGACCAATCGCGACGGACTGAATGGAATGTGGACGATCTCGGTCCGAAACTACATTGACGTCTTGTTTTTAGTTTCCGCTTAGAACTTTATGTAAACTTTCTCTGCCTGCTTTTAATGTTTACGCACTAAGCACGTTTCTTCCAGTAGAAATTTTGTAAACAATGATTTGATATAATATAATACAGAATTTTACAAGCTGTGATAAAAACTCTTTAATCAGCATATCATCTCTTAATTCTAAAATTTTCGCTCTATCACTTTTATTTATTTGAACATGGTAGCGAAAATTTACAAACAGTTTGGAAGCATTCACTGACTGCATATAAATGATTGCTATAAAAAAAAAATTTAATTTTCTTTATTCAATTGACATGGATTGGTGATTAGCCAATTTTTAAAATAAATGATGTCGAAACTGGTTTACTATTTTAAATACAATAAGAAAATATTTATTAAAATAGTATAATACTCCTTAACATTAATATGCAAACAAAAAAAAAATACGTCAATTCATTTTAAACAAATTATTAATTTTACAGATTAACAATATACTGTATACAGTACTCGAATATATATATATATATATATTTAATTTAAAAATTAATAATCTTGCAATTTTTATTTATATAATATTTCTTATATAAATAAAATAGTACAAAAATCAGCAAAGGCATGCATGCATTTCGCAATATCCACCATTATTATACTAATCAATATCTAAAAATTCTTCTAAACCTGCGGTAATTGTTTGGCAAGTTTGATTCCACCCTTCAAAGTTGGCATAACTTTGTCATGAATCATCTAGTGAAACACCCAATGATACGATGTACTGTATAGCAAATTCTACGTGTGTATAGAATTAGATAATGCACTTAGAGAAAACACTGATTGCATATTACCAGAATCATCCGCAACTGTTATTCCTCTTACCTAACTTTCTATTAATGCTATGTGGGCCAAGGCAGGACCAAAGATGGCTAAACGGAACACTGAACGAGACAAAAATGGCTATGTAGGACGTACTGGAAAGAGAATAACCTCACTTCTACCTATTATGCGACCTTGATTTCACTTTGTTGGTCGCGTTTCCTCTTTTATTTATTTTTCTTCCAGTAAGGTATTGCATGATAGAAACAAGTGCAACAGACTGGCTAATCTGAAAGAATTTTGATTTTATTGCGACATAACATGATATCAATTTTTGTCAAACGGACGGATATTGTTTAACGTGAAAAATTCCGCATTACAGCCTATATAGAATGTAGAGTAGGTCTTTTTATGTAATGCATTCCAAATAGTTTTTAAAACATAATTAGTTTCAATTCGATGATTTTAAATACTTGTAATATAGTACATAACTTTCTCATCAATATTATTTATTTTTTTTTTTTTATAAGACTATTTAATTATAGTAGACGACGAAAGAGAAACAAACAAACATAAGCTTAATCTAGATTAATTATTATTCTGTCTCATTAACAGAACTAATAACAATTATTATGGATCTACAAAACGTCAATAATGATTATGTATGTGTACAGGATTAAAATTTTTAACAAGATATCTTATGAATCATTAGATAATGATATTTATAATTGGTCGTTAAATTAATCTCGCTTGATAAAAGATATTATTAATAAAAATATTTTAAGTGATATTTTTTTTTTTGTGTAGTTTAACAAACAAAATAATTATAATAAATCTGCTAAAATATTTTTAAGCATAATTAAGTTTACAAATTCCAGTTTTAAATTTTTTAATCTATTTATTATTTATATTTTTACTTATTTTTTTTAATATTTTTCATTACCCTCTTTAATACAATGTGTTTTATATAACATGAGGAATTTTGTGCAACATTATTCTTTACGAATGAGGGTATACACCTCTAGGCATCTTGTTATCAACATGTCCTCAAGTTGAACTGGGCAATGTTGATAACAGATGCGACTAAACGAAAAAAAAAAAAAATCAAATTTTTATATCACATTTTGAGTAAAATTAAGATATAAATCATAAGATATAAGTTTACAGTTTTTGTTTTTAGTCTCGTTTTGAATTTTTTTACGATAACATACCGATAACGATTAATAAAGATTTACAATAAACCAACGATCGTTACTGTAAACTTATGTTAGTAATTCGACTTGCTTTGACTGTAAGAGTGGCTAATTTAAAATATTAAAAAAAGAAAAAAAATATTTTATTAAAACATTAATTTTTAAAAAAAATTCGAATTTTTATTGAATATTTCTAATCATTTTTTATACTCTTAAAAATTTTATTTCTATACAAAAATTAATGTAAAACATGTTTAAAACCTCTGATTTCGTTCACTATTAATATTTTAGCAATAAGCGCTTATTGCCATCTGTTGGCGAAAATGTCAACTATAAATTAGTTATTATTATTATTAAGAATATCAATAACTCTTGCATCTTTAAACATTTTCGATTTCTTTTAAATATTTTTATTTTATTAAATATAAATGATCTAAATATAAAATTTCAGCACGACTTTTAATTAAAGTTAACAATATTATGATAAAATGTTCCGATAGATGGCAAAAAGAACGACTCGAGGTACGCCTTGATCAAGTACATAATAAACATAAATTACATTTGAGACGGAACGAATGTTTGAAAATGTTATTGTCTCTGAAATTCAAAATAAAAAATTTTTTCAGAAAAAAAAATTAAATTTAAACTGGATATAGTTAAAAGCATAATGCTTTAAAATGCTCCATTTCAAGATAATTTAAAAATGTATTTTAAAGCTATCTTAGAATATTTCCAAATCTGAAAATTTTACTTTATTTTACATCCTTCCAACCAGAGCCAAGTTGCATTTTATGTCAGAGACTTTTTTCATATTTTACGCCCCTTTCCAATCAAGGAGATTATTAAGGGGCGGGGCCAGTCCCAACCACGGGCTACACTCACATCCGTGGAGAGGGGCCAGATGGCGAAGGATGGGGATCGCCGGACCGGGCCCAGCTCTTCAAAAAACTTTTCAGGAGCTACCAGACCCGGGACGCGAACCCGAGTCTTCCTGCGTGACACGCCGATAGCATTATCACTCGCCATCCGGCCGCCTAGACTACTACATACCGCATCTGTGATGAAGTTTGCAATCAATTTAAAGATAGATAGACTTTTTATTATTATCTTTTTATTTTACGCTGCTTCCTAACCGGAATTTACCAAGCAGTCCGATACTCCAATACTTACAATAGATCGCCCACACCTTCTTTTGAGATCGACATTCAAAATTCATGAAACTAGACTCTTACCTTTTCTGAAAACTTCTTCACGGTATGAGATCCGGGGATTAAACCCGGATATCAAGTAGTAAGTCGAAATCTGGCCAACTTCATCACGTATTGGCCGATACCCGTGATTGGGATCAATTTGAGAATGAAATATTGAAGGATAGGGTTCATCGAGGCGGTTTTGAATTCTCCTAGAAAAATTTGAATGAATAAATCTGGTGTTGCATCTAAATCCTTCAGATGATAAACTTCTATTGTACCAAGTGGTCATCAATTGGCATGAAAGATTTTGAACTGTGAAGATAGAGTTATAGAATTATCTCATAAAATATTTCATTTTCATCTTTATCTCTCTCTGTTTCATCTATTTTCTAATTTTCGATATTAAATAATAAGTTTATCCTCTGACTTTATGAGCTGGTGAACACCAATAATAGGAACGGCTGAGAGTTAAAGGATAGGGATTAATGGGTCGAGTTCAAGACCCCTTAAGTATCTGGATGTGTTGAACTTATAATCGATCTCCGGTTCCTAAGTAGAAATTTCAGACACCTTCGTGCAGCCATCTTGAACTTACGATAACTGAAATAAGATCTCTGCAGGCTCTAAAGTTTTGTCCAAACCAAACGAAATCGCTGAAGGCACAGTTGTCAGTGATGTGTACGAAAGTTTCTTGAAAACATTGTTAATTCCTTGGCGACTTACTTCAAAGAATATTGGAGGCTACTGGTTATGTTATGCTTGCCCATATGTCTCTTGCATGATTCACAGTCGCCCGAATCCGATTTAACAAACGTCCTGCCTGATATGATCGAATATCGATCATTTTCAATAAATTCGAAATTGATCATTTTGAATTCTCAATAAAAAAGATGCATAAAATCAAATATAGTACTATAATGAAGAATCGAGTGATTAATTCGTCGATCTCGACTAATTTGTTTTTCTTTGAAAAAATATTACAATAAAAGCAGTACTAACACAAACTGTAGTCTGCAAATCCGAATAAATCCATTCGGATTTGCAGACTACAGTTTGGTTTGGATATGAAACATCTGTTGCCAAAATGGTCAGTCGATGTTTCAATCGCTATCCATGACTGTCGCCGATTTTTCGGAAACGAACTCCAGCGATTAGCGTCCGTTTTGGACTAAACTTAAATTATAGTAACATTAATTCTTATTATCTAAGTAATTGTTTGCTGATGACTGATTCTAACTTTCACCACAGCTGTCAGAAAAACTATTTTGTATTGGTTTTATGAGAGTACATTTTCTATTTTATAATGAACTCCATTAAACCGTCGGATGGTTGTCAGCCGGATTGGCCGCGTGGAAACGCTTCGGCTTTCCACTCTGGAGGACCTGGGTTCGAGTCTCGAGTCCCATCTCTTGAAAATATTTATCATGGGGTCCGAGCCCGGCCCTTCGATCCCCGTCCTCCATAATCCGGCTGACCCCTCCGCAGGGATGGACAGCCTGTGGAAGGGCTTGTTTCTCCCCGCCACTTAGTGTACTTTCTGAATGAAAGTGGCGTTATCTGTTGACCAAAAACAAGACTGTCGGATGAAGTGACCACGTGAAAATATTTCAGCTTTCGACCCAGAGGACTTGGATTCGATTCCGAGTCCTACTCCTTTAAAAAGTTTACTTATGGGGTCCGGACCGGGCGTATGATTTACATCTTCTGTAATTCATTGACCCATCCGCAAGGATGGCAACTTTGTGTCAGGGTTCTTTCGTTCCAACACTTAATAAGAGTATCCTCATCAAAATAGAAAGTGGCGTCATTTATTGATAAAAAAAGAACTCCACTAAACCTAGGCTTTCTGAAATCTCTTACTTGGCTATGTTACTTATTTATGATTTAAAGTCCTCAGTTGTTAAAAGAATGGCTATTCTAAGCCAATTACATCCTGAAAATTTGACGGAGAAGCAAAAGATAAATATCAAAGCGCCGGTTCGGATTTCCTTGAGAATTGTCGAAAAATAGGATGCTGGAATCACATCATTCAGACTGAAAGCTATAAATCATATATTATACGATTAATGCTATAACTATTCCAAGGTAGTCATCCAATAAATTTATAAATCTAAAGGAAAATACACATATATACATTTAAAAAATATTTTTCTTTATAACAAAATTAATTCTCGGGAAAAAAATTATATTATAAGCATAAAGATTTTAAGAATACTTTTAAGCATTACCTGAAAAATTAAATATAACAACAAAAACTTCATCTTCTTAAACAATGTGTATAAAAAATTTAAAAGTTATCGTAAGAATTATTGTACTGTATTGCATTAGATGAAAAAATCTATCCAATAATATTAGAAGTCCAAAGTAACAAACACAAGATAGATTGAACTTTTGATAGTTTATATGATTTTGTGAACTAATTTCAGCTTCTGTGAAATGATGATAAAAAACTTTATTTTATTTACTTTATATATATATATATTAAGCAATTCGAATTTTTTATTTTATTTTTTTCGATAGTCATATAAATATACTAAGATTTCTGTAAATAATTTTCGTTAAAAATAAGCAATCAGCAAAAATTTTTCAATAAAAATGTAAATATGTTATAATCACAGGGTTACAGTGATAAAACAATATTTAAAAAAATTATAAATAAAAGGGCACATATACGTATATTGATTCTTTAGATTCAATATACCTTCCAATATACTTTCAATTTCCTTCTCCTGCAACGTCCTCACCTGAAATGATCATGCTTTCCACTCTCCTATAGGCCTTCGAACATGGGCTTCTAGCGGTCGCCGTTCACATTTTCGGACACAAGTTCCTATGTAAATCTTGTTTGTCATGATATGACAGACCAGCATGTTACGTTTGGCAACGACCTTTTGGGGCACCCTGTATAC
>WUQG02425048.1:0-14824 GCA_011317285.2 Androctonus mauritanicus | reverse complement strand
GAGGGATATGTAATATCTGAAAACGTTATACCATAAAAAACTTGTATGCTTTGCTACAGTGCTTGTTTGAAGGTTTAATTAAATGTACTGTATTATTTTAGCTATCTATTTTTGTTTACCTTTTTTGTTGTTTTTAAATTCATTTTGTATTGCAAGAGTACTTTATAAAAACATATTACTATTTGTCTATGAAATTAGTCAAGCACTTTAATTTCAATAAAATCATTTTACCAACATAAATTGATAAAACAAAAATATAACTTATCAATGTTTAAAATAATTTTTATTTAATTTGCTACAATAGATTGAATTTAAAAATTCTTATACTGTATTTCAATTTGATTATAAATTACTTGTGCATTCATTCTAAGTTACTTATTGCAATACAGGTCACTATTTTAACATTTCGAATTGCACAACATGATAGAGGATTTGCAGTACTTTTTCATTTGGCACTTTTTGAATCTTTGGCTTCTAACAAAAGATAATTTACTAATCACTTATAATGTTGTTTTATTTCATCAAAAATTTTTTCTATTCCATTTTTTTCCAATTAAAACCTAAAACTTATAATATTTTATGCTTTCCCTAATAATATACTGTATATACATATTCCTTGAGCTTCTTCAGCAAACTCAAGAATGTTAATATTTGTTTCTCTCTGTAATAAAATATGGATAATTTTATGAATGAAACCCTTAACAAAATTACTAAAATCCCATTTTTGAAACATTTATATTTATGTAAATGTTTAAGTGATATTTATCATTAAATTCTTATTACTATCTATAATCGATTTAATTTTGAATTAAATATTATTAAAAGCATTCAAAATAAACAAAGCTTAACTCCAACTTTGACAATTTTATAAAGCTTTAGAAAATTTTTTAATAAATTTAAGTCAAACTATTACTAATATTAGAAGTGTTAAAAAGATACAGTAATTACAATATTATAATATAGAATAGATAATTACTCTGGAAACTTTAGTAAATGGCCAAAATCTGTTCAACTCCAAAATCTATTTACCGGTATTTAATTTTGCCCAAGGTTGAAGTTATGTTGGACAGACTATACAGCTGAAGTTCATTAAAGAATGATATAGAAAATCATCAAAGCATTGCACTAAAATACTGTGACATGTATTATATATAGAATTTCTGCACTAACAACTAAAAAAAGTTAGATTTAGTGAGAAAACTACTAAAGTGATAATGCTAACATGAACCAAAGAATGTGGCTCAGAAACATGTTGAAAGCTACAGAACAGAGTCAGGCAGGAGATGGGATCCCTTGTTCTAGCTTTTACCAATTTTCTTAGGTAAATCCCAAAAATTACAGACAACTTTTGGTAAAAGCTCAAAGTTTAAATATTTTACTAGATAATTTACATTTTTACACTCTGTAATAGTAAATGTTAAGATTTATCGATCTTCAACCTTTTATAGTAACAAAAATATAACAAAATTTAAAAAAAAATAAATGGAGCTCATTAAAAAAGGATATAGATGCAAAACTTTCAAAATTCATGAAAGCAAAAATATATTCAGTATCTTTCTCACTTATTAATATAAAAATAATTTTTTTTAGTTGAATGTTATCACTAACTACAAACATAATAGCCAAACAAAATGCCAAAGATTTAAATGAAAAATATTATTTAAAATTATTTTTCTTTAACACTTTTTGTTGTTTCCTTTAAATGTTGTATGTACATTTGGCATCTTATATTTTATACATATACAATAAACTCAAAGATTATAAAAAATTGTATAATGCAAAGGTGAATGTAATTATTTTAATACAAGAATACATTGATATTCAGGCAACTCTTGTTAAAAAACAAAAATAAAAAATAGACTGGCATTAGGGAATTTGCACCATTATTTTGTGTATATATCAGATCTTGTCCAATTCATAACAGATGAAATTTAAAAATGATGAATTATGTTTTTGAAAACATTGAATATATGTCAGATATATGACAGATAATTCAGTATTACTTTTCTAAAAGATGCCAAAATGTCAGATTTCACTGTCAGAGATACAGTGTACCTGTGATGCAATACAACTATACCATTGCTTAAATTCAATGTTTTTGAAATAAATATAAAAGAATAAAGTGAGGGTCTTTGTAGAAATTCACCTATCTTATAATACTGTGCTAATGTATTAAATGCTATATAGATTTATAGAATAAGAAAGTACAGGTAGTTCGCTTTTGAAGTTTGTTGGCTGGTGGAATGCACGTTGTATTACATCGCACAGCATCACACTATACAATAGGCTTTTTAAATGAAAATATACATAGATTTCCCAGATCACATGTAGAGAAAGTACATCATGGTCTGAAAAATTTATGAATATATATTTATCAAAAGTTGCAACACAAGTCTTTCACTAGCAAGGCAAACTACCATTTTGCCCATATTTTCATTTGTGCATTTTCAAGCATTTGAAATCTCTATTCAATTCAATTAATTTTTTTAAAAACTAGCTAGTTATCTATGAGAATTGAGAAAATTTCATCGACATGCATTAATCTATCGATCTATGCTAATTTTGAGAGAGACCTTTGTTAAATTTACATGTTATCGGTTCCGTAAAGAGGTTTTTTTTTATATTTTAAATAATCAGTTATGCAAAAATATAAAGATAAAATTACAATAAGCACTATGCTACAACTAGTTTAGTTTATATCACCACTATACAGTATAATAGTGTTAATATATTATTTCCTAATCAGATTCGTTTTTTATTGTATATAATTTACTCGGCATACTAATAAGGCTTATTACATAAGAATTTAACCCACTTTTATTATAAAATGAAGAATTTCTTCCCTACTTCTTAAATTTTGTTAATTTAAACCCGACGTTTAAAACACAGATTCCAATCTCTCAACCATGAGACAGTATTGCCAGATCTTTCGAAGTTATATAGCAATATTATTTTTCGATAAAATAAAAATAAATATTTTTTTCCGTAAGTTAAATATTCAAAATGTCTATTATATTTTGATAGATATACTATAAATAAATTTTTTGAAATTGAAATTTAATTTATTTAATATAAATTCTTTATTTGCAATGTTCACAGATAGTACAGTGCCTATAAATTACAGTCAAATACCCCTAACGTCAAATTTAGGAAGTACGTAACTCGGAGCATAGTCATTTTATTATTATATAGTAGAATATATGTTTTCTATTTATTCACATTTTATCACAGTTATGTCTCAGTTTACGTTAATTAGGTTAGAGCGAAATGCCTCGATCAGTTTCTGCATGGAATATATCGGTCATAACTGAAATCTGAAGATGCTATCTTTTAAAGTTATATTTTTCGAGTTATCGCTATTTTTATTTAGTTTTAAAGTCTCCGAGGGTAATTTGAATTTGTTTGTCACCAGAAGAGAAGTCAAAGATCTGTTAGGTAAGACAATGGTTTTTAAGTATAGCGTGTTTCGATATCGTATAAAAATAAAAGAAGTAAATTTTTTATAATTTCTTTTATCCATTTTATATATTTTCTAACACGAATTATTTACATATAAGAATATATAAAATTGCAGCTTATAAAGTGTGTAAACTGAAGCCTCTGCTCCAAGTTGATTATATAGATTTCAATAAATTTAAAACAGATGGTGAAGTCACATCTTCCTTTTTGGACAATTTATTAATCAGCATCTAGGTTACCAAATTTAACAGGTTTTTGAATTATATAAGCATATGACAAATACATTAAAAACAAAAATAATCAATATGTATCAGATGATTCACTTTATATATTTTGGTTATTTATATTTGAATAAATTTAAAACAGATGGTCAAGTCATACTTCCCTTTTGGATATTTTCCTAATCAGTATCCAGGTTACAAATTTAACAGGTCTTGTTGTATACATATATACATATAACAAACACATTCAAAACAAAAATAATCAACATATATTAGATGATTCATTTTATATATGTTGATTTACTTATTTGAAAAAGTTTAAAATAGATGATCATATCATAGCTTCCTATTTGATCAGTTTCTTAACCAGCATCCAGATTACCAATTTTAAAAGGTCTTCTATATGTACATATATATCTAACAATCACATTCAAAATAAAAATATTCAGATTATATCACATTTAAACCAGAAATTCTTTTATTTATTATTTTTATTATAATGATCTATTCACATATGAAAATCTTAATTTAAAAATACTAAGATTCCAGTTTTATTTTAATTTAATATTATTTTCTGCATCCTTGAAGTATGATTATCTGATGTACCTATCTTTATTTGTTTAGCTAGAGAAGTAGTTACAGGAAAGAGCAAACACTTCAAGCTTCATAAATTGATACACAGTATAGTACATTAATTTTGTCATGATTTCAAATATTACAATAAACTTACAAGTTTTATGTAGAATTTACTGTCACCATCTTATCAATTTATTTAATAATTTAAACTTTAAAGTTATTTTCACTTTTTAAATAATTTCATGCTGGATTTATTGATTATAATTTAACATAAAGTATATATTTAATTTTGAGAATAAACTGTAAATAATTTATTAATACATCGGCGAGATAAATTTTATATGAGTATCCAGTTTAAATAAATTATTTTTATTAAAATCAGATTCATAAAATTTATCTGGACATTCCAATTTTGTATTAAAAAAAAGAAATTGCTAATTTTTTAAGAAAAAAAATTGAATTTTTCAGATTCATAAATTCAACATATACTAGCGTGATGCAATATTTTAAATTTATTAAATTAAATTTTTAAAATACGCAAAATTCAAATGACAAAAGAAAAATAAATATTTTCATAAAACTGCAACTTTAGTATAGTATAGGTTTTATATTAAATTGGATTTGGTATTTTTTTTTTATGAGGTTTAGTTTCCTCAATTAAGTCTTTGCAGAAATTATATTTTTAATATCAAAATTTAATTATAAAAACTGTAGTAGTTTAAGTGACCATTCCTAGATGGCGCTTGTATAATTCGTCAAGATTAAAAAAAAAAAATGGTGGTTGCGTTCGTAACTTATTCAAAATTAAATTAGCCATCAATTAATGAATGACGTAAACACGCATTTCTGACGTAAACAATTGCTTTTAATTCTGCATTATAAATATGTAGAGCGCTGAATCAAAAATATTTTTACACCGTGTGCGAATTTTTCAACAATGAATAGTATAAAAAAATTTTCTTTAATCAAATCTTTTACTAATTAATTAATAATCAATAAGATAAAATAAACAAAATTTAAAAAACCTTTTATATAGTATTATAGTTTCGAAAAATATCGTAATTATTATTTTCTTTTTATGCTGTTTATTCTCCATCCTCTTACATAATTTTGTATGCATCAGTGCACCATTAGGCGAGAAAAGCAACGTAAACAATATAACAGAATACTTCAACAAAATAAAAAACAAATATGACACTGGTATGTACTTTAAATATAATACATAATTTATTGTAATGTCTTTCATTTTTATTAATTTGCTGGTGCAACCTGCCGTGTCAAGTTAATTTTTACATTGTATATACAGGCAAATGAATGACATAAAGTTGTACAGTAACAAAAAGATGCATAAATATATGAACTTCTTTATTGTATCTTGTATTTGTTTTTGACACTATTAATATTAAAATCTTGCCGTATCTCAGGTTATATAATAGAAAGATATAACAAAAATTAATCTTGAATTATTTTTTTTTTTAAAGTAACCAACATAAATATTTTCTATTCTGTATCAAAAATAAAATTTTATTGAAAAAATTTTCTATAAAAGTTTAGTCATTCTGTTTCAACGTTTTAATCCCCGGTTTAATTTTTTGAGATAGAAAGGCCTTTACTGTATTTATTATTATTATCTTTTTGTCAGGAATTATGAATCTAGGAATATTACTTTATATTTTTAATTTGAGCCACTCAAAAATTAACAAAATTTTCGAGAAAAAAATTTGCCTATTTTCTTTATATATCCATCATTTTAGAATGATGTAAAAGTATCAAGTTTTTGTATATTCAATGGAATTCCCTTCTGAATATCAAAGTAATCCTGTCAATTTTTTCAGCAATTATTAATGAGGAAACCAACGAAGAGGATAGTGATTTTATGAGCTTGACTCCTTTATGTTTTTGAAAGTGTGTTAAAATAATCTTTCAAACATCTTTAAATAGAAAAGAAACAAAATATTTCGTGAATCATCCAAGAAACTCGGAATTTTCATAAAATGCTCTACTAATCAGGAAGGAAATTTTAATTGTTCAGCATATTGAAACAAAAATTGTTTATTTTAATTTAAAAAATCAGTCTATGTTCTCTTTTACACGAGAATAAAAATTGATTAATTTTTAATGTCTTATGAAATATATATTATTTAAAAATTATATAAAAATAAATCAAGAAATTGATTAGCTCTATAAGCACGCTTTTATAGAATGGCTGAATACGAATTTATCATATTTTCTCGTTGAAAACTATGGATAACTTAGATTCATCACTGCATATTTTCCATATCAGTCATACAATTTCTGCGGAATTTTGCAATCTCTCTTCCGAAGTGTTAGAGGCATATTATAAATTTTAATTAATATAACAATGTTGAGCATCTTCAAATCGGAGCAGATATTTCTAATGATTATTCACTTTATTCAGAATTATAACAGTAATTTAATTTGATATTTTTCCGTCGCTACAGAAATTTTGAGTAGTAAAAATTTTATAAGATACTCGTAAAAATTTGTCAGAAAATTTTTTTTTTAATATTTTAGAAAGATAACTGTCGTTAGAAAGAAACGAAGATAAAAATGAAAACTTTATCTTCGTTTCTTTCGTTTCTTTTATTTTTCATCATTCATGGAAATACTAATGTATTTCGAAATTTTATGCGTTTTTTTTTGACTGGGAAACTAACAATAAAATTGATCCTACATGATTAGAAGTGCCTCTTTTTGTGATGAAATTCAATAAACGATAAAGTAATTTTCTTAATTGGAAGAGAAAATCTCATCCATCTTTTTTTGGAATTTCGATATCTTTCAAAGTTATTAAATGTATAGGGCTATATAATATTGGAAAATAAATAAATATAGGCCTATATATATTATTTTTAATTATAAAAAATATAATCTTAGGAAATTTTTTTATACTTCAGACAGTTATATTGTAAGAATCTTCAGTCTGTTTATGGATTTTTTTTTAAGAGTTAGGAATTTATATTTAATATCATGTATATATATATATATAATTCCGCGTTAAATCAGAATATTATTATAAAATAAAACATGTATTATTTTTTTTATTTTTTTTTTACTTTTCCCATTCAAAAATGGAATCGAAAGATTTGTTCATCCGTTCGACAGCACACTGTTTCGTGAAAATATTATCCTATTTGAATAAAATTCACATATGTTATTTGTACCCAACAGAGAACCGAACCCATTGAAAATGATCGATATAGGGTCAATATTATTGACGTAATAAGAGAAAAGATGTTCACAGAGTTGAGGCAACGTGTCGCATAAATAACGTCCGATTTGAATGAAGTTCACATATATTATCGAGATCCGCCGGAAAATCGATTGCTAAAAATGATCAAAAAGATGTAAAATCGAACAATGGAATAGTTAATCGATACATCGATCTTAACTAGAGTCTTCAAATAAAAAATTGGTCATAGCTATTGTACGTCCTCCTACCAGTTATCCCAATAACAAAAAACATCGCAGTGATTCAAATTTTTATGTATTGATCCTTAATACTCGAGAGAAAATTTTGATGTCTTATCGCATTTTAATGAAATTATATTCGTGTAAAAAGTTATTTATCTATTTTACACAAAAAATTGAATACAGTAATCACTTTTCCGTCTGTGTTTTTCAGTTTATCCACAAAATATCTTAAGAACAAAATATCGCGGGTCATTCGAATTTTAGGAGATAATTCTTTGTTTTCTCCGCTATATTCGTATCAATTAATTCTAGGATTCCTGTGTTCAATTATGAGATAGCGGCATTTCGAAAAGTCGATATCTGTAAACTATCGAATAGTCTCAATTGAAAGCTTTTTTTTTTATACCTGTAAAAAAACGTCATAAAATTATTTACCATCAATAAAAACTTATTTTTTCTTAGTGTGAAGCATTTATTTGATGAAAGTTTCTTTCAACACTTTCTTATTTTATTTCGTAGTATTTAATGGCTACTGATTCCTTAATTAATACATCTGCATTAATGCAGCAATTTAAATAGTCATATATCATTTTTCATCCATTATCGAAGTCCTATTTATAGTCATACAGTAGAAATTTATTAAATACCTGAATTTCTATCCAGATGCAAACATCGAAACACGTATATACTAATAATAATAATATTATTATTAGAGTGCATTTGTATGTAAACGAGTAGAGTTGTCCGCTCGTTAACCAGATATTGTATAAAATTTAATAAACCGCTTTCGAATGTCTGACTAACGAGACGTAATTTTGTGCGGCATTTTTAATAATACAAAGTTCCGTTCTTCCGTTCTTATCTTTAACGAATTCCCGACGAATGAAGCCACGTTAAGCATTCCAATTTTCTCTCGCATCAATTGGAAGTAACGATAAGAATTAAGTAAATATATCAAAAGTTGCGAGTCCGCTCGCTCGTATACTCAGTTTAAAAGTAATTGGAGTTTTTGAATGCCATTTAAGCCAGTTATACATAGACGTATATAAACTTATATATATATAGAGAGAGAAACTCCTGTTTTTATAAATCCTTACAGAATTCGAAAGATGGCATATGTTAGCGAGAGGTAAATGGGATAGTTGCACTTAACTGGGGATATCGAAAGATTTGTCCGTCTTAGTAATCTATTAACTGCTGGGAAGGAGGATGAAAAGAGCGAATAGGGTCTTACTCTCCTCCATTATTGAACCTGATCGATCTGGCAGTTTTTTCCACCAGATAAGATCCCTGTTTATTTCCATTTGTTGCATTATATCAATTATTTTGACGCCGATATGATGACATTATCCTTCTCAGGCAGCGCTTTTTTTGTTTACTTAATAAATCCCGCTCGTAGAGTTTGCTATTGATTTAAAATTATATTTTCTGATCTTAAAAGTGCAATAGCGATAATTACATTTCGTTGTTATTAATTTCGAACTTGTTTTTGTACGATAAAGTCGAATGTTTCGTTATCGATCGATCGATCGATCGAGTTGCGAATTGATGTTAATGTAACTTTTCCGAATTTTCTTTCTTTTTTTTTTTTTTTTTGAAGTTCTGGTGGGTATCATATTGTGCTACCATATATAAAAATCGAGTTTCTCACTTTCTTAAAGAATTTCGTTTTTTAAAATTGGAATTCTCGAGTGAGACTGCAAATGCTTCGATGCATGATTGATCACTTGTAGTTGGCATCGTAGGTGTGCTGGAACTTCTTTTTTTCCCCCTTTTTATTCGTAGATCACCGCAAGTTAATTCCGTTCGCATACCATCTAACACACACTAGAAACCATTCTTTTTGCATCTCCAGCCTTAATAATCATTCCAGTCTCTTGCAAAAGTTTTTTTTTTTTTTATTTTTCTCGACTGCATTTTAATATATACAGATCTATAGCTGCAGTATTTTTTTTCTGTTGCTGTCAAAACTTGCAATTCAAACGGTTGTGTCGTCTTAGTCGTACAGGAGAAGCTCTTATACGAATTGGATTCTTAAATGCATTCCTATCTCCGTGATTTAATAGAGCCATTTCTAGAAAGGATTGACGATCTTCATTTGAATATCAATATTCCACTCTAGTTGATTTATTACGTTCGTGCCTTACATTATACATAATGTTGCTAAACGAAGCTTAATATTCTCCAGGGGATGTGACCTTTCTTTAAAAGTGTTCGAAACAATGATTTAGTTTTTTTTTTATTTTTTAATAAGTCGATTTGTATTCGCTTCTCTCTGTGGATAGGTCCGGAAGTAAATCAGTTCATTGCACCTCTTATCTATATTTCGCCACGCAGGGTTTGTGCAAGTTGGTAGCGGTGATTTTAGCAGGCCGTTTCCATAAAGGAACACGGACTTTATAGATAAAAATAACTACTACACATAATTTTTTTCGCCCGATTAGTTACAGACGGTGGTAGGATACGATGCTGTGTGTGTGACTCAGTGCTCTGTGAGTCTAGGAACCGGCATTAGCGGTGACGTGGGTGTGAAGTGCTAATGGGGAACCCATACCAGCTGTGACACGAGTCACTTTCGCCCCTATTAATCCACGTGATACGAGAGAGAGGGAATTGCTTTTTAACTTTCCGACCCCTTCGACTATTGAAATGCGTTCTCAAGAACCATTAAAGATGATAAACATTGCAGTGCTTTTCGGGTCTTATCTGCACCGCACGATTCTATCTTTCTGGAGTCAGCGAGCCACACACACATATAAATATGCAATACAGATGGTTTTCCCGTTTTCACGCGTATATGTGTGGAATAACATTTCATACACATGAGATGTGCTGTCTGTGCTTTTTGTATTGCTGTCTATTCCAGACTTTTTCTGCGTGTCTGCCAATTTTCTAGGAAATCGGCGAGCCGTGTAAAAAAGCATTGATTTAGAAAGCATCGGTAAAAACTGCAGAATTTTCTCCGTTTTATTATTAATTTGACCATTGAAAGAGCTTATAAATAGCCATTAAAACATGCACTAAAAAAAATGGAGCTTTAGAAATGACGTTTTTGTGGTGAGAACCGCTCTTTGAAAAGCAGCTGATCCTCTATATAAAAGACATCTCAAACTTTCCCAAGCATGTAATTGCCTTTTGCGATAGCTGTACTAATCTGAGTCGAATTAAAGGAGCTATTGGTCTCAACCAGCTGCATTCTAATCCTCGTCGAGCGCGAATCTACCTACGCTATTATTGTACGATAAACGATTTTAATTTTCTGATTAAAAGCGATTATTAATTGACCGGTCGGGCGGTAACACGCTGTTTATCGTAGCGTATAAGCCAAAAAATAACTCGTGATAGTAGTAACGAAACTGTGTTGTAAAGTTTAAGAAGAGTTTTAGATACAGGCTGACACGTTTTATTGATCTGGCTTTCGTGGCAGTGGCTAATTGGGCGATAATGGAGTCTGCAGATAGAACGAATCATGTCCTTTTCACTTGACATCTCCATTGATGCGGAAGATCTAATAATGAGTTGTCCAGACTGAACTATCCAACTTCAGAACTGCACTTTGTAAAGAAAAATTTCAAATATGCGAAATTCCTCGTCGAGAAATTCGTTTGAGCTTCGTATACTTAAAGGTTAAAAAAAAATGCATCTCTACCGTGTATTTATACACATATCAGTACGTCTTTGAACCACTTCAGACAAGAGTCGACTTTGTTTTAATGAAAATGAGATTAGTTTTCAGTTCAAAACTTGTAGACTAGAGAACATAATCGATAGTATAAGTTGATAAATTGTTGAGCTCTACTTTAATGGCAGTGGCAACCATTAAAGCTAATTAAGACGTCAGGACTGTGAAAAATGCGAAAGAAGGAATCAAAGGAGGAAAAAGTTTCGGTGAAAACAAACTAAGTAATTCCACCTGGTCTTTAATAGCGGTAATTATTTCTGGTGTTGATTAACGCGATGATTTTAGCTTACGGGAGACATTTTAATTCATAGTTTAAAGCGAGACGGCCATACTTTTCCTTTAATAATAAAAATTCGACGTGTCACGTTTTTTGCCGCTCTGCAACAAAAGAAAATTGGCTTAGAGAGTTAATAATTACAAGTATCTTAACTATCATAAAATGAAGACTTAGATAGATGGGATCAACTATCCGCATTTATTGTATCATACATTCACTCCAGGAGCCATGTTGATCCTTATCACGTGTACAAGTTGACTAAGAAGTTTATGTGGATATTGTGAGTATGAGTAGAAAAATAAA
The DNA here is from genome assembly GCA_011317285.2 of Androctonus mauritanicus. Taxonomy (NCBI): domain Eukaryota; kingdom Metazoa; phylum Arthropoda; class Arachnida; order Scorpiones; family Buthidae; genus Androctonus; species Androctonus mauritanicus. The sequence continues at coordinate 2,871 of WUQG02425048.1, read as the reverse complement.
AGCTTATAAGTTCCATTTTTAGTGATAGAAAAATCTATATTTTTTAAAGAATTTTATAGGAAAGAGGAATGAAGTGTGATATAAGAACTTTATTGATTAATGACTAATATTTATCTGCTTAATAAGTATGACTATATTGATCCTTATAATCTCATTAAGGACAAAGATCTAAAAGTCAATGATGCTGAACATGTGGCTGGAAGATGCAAAATCCTCTTTTCGGTTGATGAACTTTCGAATATGATTGACTTTGATTGGCAATAATAATAGTCATGAACGAAAATATATAATCTGTTAAAAGCGATTATATCGAATCAAAACAAATGTTTCTGATGTGAATATTTATGTTAGGATAGAGAGTTCGAAAAAAGAAATCCTCTTGTTAGTGGACAAAAAAAAATTACGTTGGGAATTCGAGATATTCGATCGTATCTCTAACGTGGTATAGAAGTAAGTATGCACACATGCACGCACTTATTTTTATTAATAGGATGTACAATGTATATCCATTCATCGGTTTTGCTAATTGATCTTGTACTCTCTTATCACTTCACGCTTGATTTAGTAATTTTTCTTCGGCTTATCAGTTCGTCCCTTTTCTATTGTACGACGGGCCAGACTTAGCCTTATTTACACGTTTTAATAACCAAAATTGTCACAGCTGGTCCACCTTCATCACTCTTATCGGGAAATGTCCCCGTGCGGGTCGTGACTCACTCTTAGCACCCTCTATTATGGCAATAGACTAGGAGAATATATTAACTTAACGGCGTTCAAAAATTGGATGTTCGTATATATTTATTTCTAATGCACTGGTGGATAGTAAAGTGAACAAAAAATAAATCAAAAGACAATAACAACTTCTTTAAGTTTTATTTTAAAAAGAAAAAGACGTGAATATGGGTTGTTCACCTTCTTCCTTAATCATTAAAATGGACCCCGAGAGTCACGTGTCCTTCCGAGACACGTGGTCTCGTCCGTGCCAATATTGTTATGTGTTCTTTGTGTCTCTGTGGAGCTTTTTGTCAAATCCGATGGGAATGACGTCACGATTGCCACGGACATTTTTCTGAATCAAGTGAAAATGGAAGCGCTTTTTAATCAGTGATAAGAGCCGAAGAAATCCCCGATCAGAAGATGCTATTTAAAGTGACAAAAAAAAATAAGGTTGCACCGTTACGAAGTAATTAATCAACCACATCCGAATTTGGTCAGGCCAGATGAAAGTGTCTCGAAATATTCTACGCCGGGATATGTTTGAATGTTTATTTTATTCCCCGCTAAAATTTATCCGCGTGAGACGAGCGAAAATCGATCTCCGGTTCGTCATTCAGCCGGATTTTTGCCAGAAGATCCAAAGTTCGGGGGTGACAATGGGGATTTTACAGACTAACCCCCGGGCTTCTTGTACGACTCCGGTCGTCACCAACTTCATTACGATGGGATTTACCCTATTTAATCAGGCCATTGTCTCGGAACTGCGTGACGTCATCGGCGTGGTCCCTACCAATGAGTCAGTTTTTGTTTAACTTGCTACATCGCGATTTTCGGAGGGAAGGGAAGCGGAGGTATTTGTGGAGCTGACAGTCTCCCGCAGTTGCATTCTGGCAGGCCACGTCATCGCATCTTTGTCTTGACGATACGGAAAAATCTAAAAAAAGTTAAAAAAAGCGTTTCCGCCGCGAGTTTTTACCGACAGAAGAGCGTGACAGCAGTTTTCCCGCCAGGATTTTCATCAATAGTACTTTTACGTGATTCAGATATTCCGCTACGGATTGTCGATAAGACCGTTTGGAGTTTACCGCGGGCGCAGAAGGAAAGAAAGCGAAGAAGTATCCGTTAATCCGGCCCTGGGCTGAGTCATAAATGCCCAGGGATCATGTAATCACCCGCTCATTGCGCGGATTAGCCAGACAGGCAGCATTTTCCGAGGCGTGATCGATAGCACGGTTATTGCTTCACTAGCATATACAATCGTCACGCTTAATACTAAAGTAGACCTTTTCAGAATTTGCCTAAACTCTCTTGTCCAGTTAATCCGCGCACTAGTCCAATACCTCTTTATGGTCGCATGGATTAGAAAACTTCCCGAGAGAGAGAAATAGAATTAAAAGACGAAGATTTGTTGATACACAACCACTCTGGCAGATTACAACCGCCAAAATCAATTATATTGAAAGGTTTTTCTTCTACACCTCGGTGTGTTTCATTGTTGACCACAAATCACGTCGACAAAAACAATAAGGGGGAAAGAGAACGTGGGAAAATTAGCTGATTGATTATGGTTACACTCCTTTTCATTACTTCTGGAATATGTAAGATAATGAGGTTTTTCACGCTCTGTTGAAAATTAGTCAGTGGAATTTTACATACTGCCGTAAAGGCAGATTGATTGCTGTAAATCAAAGAAGCGCCGCTATTGCACTAGCTTAATCTTGTGTGTAAAAATTTCCATGTCGTTACGACATAGTTCGGAACTAAATTAAAATTAGGACGACACAGGATGAATTACGAGATGATAGATCTTGAAGGCGATTAACAAAAACACACGCGAAGATTGCACATAAATAACGATAAGACTCGGACTTCGAAGTAAAGAATGGAATATCTCTTCGATAAAATATCATGCATTTGCTATACCGTCTGTTCGATCCTAAATCTGCGTGTATCGTTCGTGTTACCGAGTTCAGTGGAGTGATAAAGATAACGTTTAGATTAAACTAAAATATTTATGCGAAATAAGTTCCCATTGGTGGCCTCGTAAAAGTTTTTAAAGGAATAAAGCCCGGAACCATGCCATTGAATAGGGGCCTCTTAAGTGTACTGATTTACATGCTGGCGTGCTTCACTCCGCATTACGTGATACGTGTC
>WUQG02425037.1:0-14826 GCA_011317285.2 Androctonus mauritanicus | reverse complement strand
ATTAAATGCTCAGGAATATCGCTTACCGAACACATTTTTTTGTTTATTCATACTACAGTAGTAGAGATTGTTAGTGTCACGTGATCTGGTGAAAGTTGTTTTCACCAGATCACGCGAGTTTTATGGCCTCGAACGCAAAGTGCGAAACAACCTCATTATATCTGTATAATCTAGTGAAAACATTAATCCTTTTCAATAGTAAGAAAAGAAAAGAAAAATTTGATTTTTCATAAGTAAGATTTGCTCTTAAATAGTTTTTTGCACCGAAATTGTTAAATCCGCTACAAATTGTTCAGCCGAAAATGCCCATTTGGCTGAACAATTTGTAGCGGATATGAAAACGAACATACGGAATATAATACTACATTGTTTAACCACCTTAGTGGAAAGTCATGTTTCTGTTTTTTATCTTCCATATTGTTTTTTGTGGAACAGAAAACAGTATAGTCATTCTCAGACTAGCTCGATCTGCAGAGGACATGTTTGTTTTCCCCCACTATCCATGCATGTTTGAACGAAAGAAATACAGTAACTTATTTCAATCTTAAAAAGACAGTTGACTTCTGAAAAAAATGCCGTTCCTACGAATTTGTCGCTCTACGCAGGGTCTTATCGGCTTAAGCAACAATACGCGCTTAAAATATTAAAACTTAGATTCAATCAAATGATCATATTAGCAAATTAATCGCTAATTCATCGATTGAGCAATAAATTAAACAGAAAGGGTAAAAAACACAAAGAAGAAAGAATTACCAATTTTATATATTTTTTTACTATTAGTCATCCAATTATTATTATTTAAAATAGCGGCATATCTTCTAAATAAATCAAATTATGAATTATAAAATTTAGATTTTATTTAGAATGTTACAATTTATTTAAAATAAAACTAATAGGTCTATTTTTAGTGTTATTTCATCTTACGTAATACTGTATGTTTTAATACATTACGTCATATTAGGTAATATGAAAATTTTTTAAAAAAGTTTTGAAACAATACGAACATGACGTATAGCAAATAACTAGTAATTAAGGCTGAAAATGGCTAATTAACTTTAAGCAGAAAACATCGATAATAAATATTTTCCTGTAATTTGGCTTTTGCTTGATTTATCATACATTTTATCTTCAGAAAAGTAGCAACTGCAATTCAAGTTGACGAACACTTCAGTTTACTTTAAATAATTTTATGTACAACTTTCAATTTTTTCCCTTCATTTATATAAATAATAAATATAATAATAATAATATTGAGAAGTAAAAAGACCTTAAATACTTTATTCTGTATTATAAAATTTTAAATAGCATTACTCGGTTTTTTTTTTTATGTCAGTTTCTATTGTTAGTTGATATTATATTAAACTCTTATTTATATTATCTTTCTAATAATTTTATCAAATAAATTTTTGAAGTAAATCTTAAGTTTTTCAAATTTCTAATTAGACTATTTTAAACAGACAATTTCTATAACTTGATATGAAGATTTAAAAAATTATATATTGTTCGTAGGTAGAATGGAACAGATCAGATTAAAAGAAATTTAAGATAACCTTCATTTATTTTTAGAATGGATAACCTTCATTGATTTTTTAGAAAATTGCTGGTTAATGTAGTGATTGTTTGTGATAATTTTGATATTTTATAATAGTTTTCTTATAAAAAGCCAAGAACAGAAATTTTTGTTTAAGATTTCTTAAAAAATTGTAATAAATAATCTAGATATTTCAGAAGGATAAGAAAGTCATATAAAATTATGTTTTACTGCATTTCTAGCATAATTTATCAAGTCATCAATAATATAATAAATTTGATTGTTTATCTAAAATACAAGTAATTTAATAGTAAAAAAAATACTGTAGTATTGTTATTACAACCTTAGATATAGCCAATTGCAGTTTTTTATTTACATTGAATAAAACGATCAGGTTATATACGGTTATAGTAGGAAATAACCTTCGGTTGGTAAAGTATTAATGATAAATATTCTGAACTCGATTTGTGTTTAAAATATTTGACAGGAAATTTATTTCTATATAGAAAATGTTTTTCTAATAAAGCTTATTGGCCTCGATTAAAGCATAGTACTGTATTAACTTTCAACATGTCAATATAAGGCGGATTTAGCGGGGGCGATAGGGCGATCCACTTTCATAATAATATATTAGTTTTTTAAATTTCGAATTTATAATTAATAAAATTATAAATTCGAAATTTATCCATTCTCTTTCTTTTTTATATTTATAAATATAGCATAAATAAAAATTAAATCTAAAAGTATATAGAAACAATCATCAGTCAGTAACATTACAAGAAAAATATGTAAGAAGTTTAGCTTTTCTTCAAATCTTCCTTGTCAATAACTTTTGCATTCAGTTTTTGAAATATATTTATATTCTTTAGCATATTATATAGTGTAATTCAATAATTGTTTATAGTTTAGTTTATTATTTATTAATGTTTTTGTTAATTTTTGATAATTATTTATATGATTAAAATAAAGATATCAACATAAAAACCATAATATCCCTCTAAAAAGTAAAACTTCTTTAACAACATTATTGTATAGCTACTTCAACTATTTTAAATGTAGATAACATGATAAAAATAATAGCATATAAATCAAGCATTAAACTGTAAAAGATAAAGAATTCTGAAAACAATGAGTGCACTCAGATGTGAAGAGGAAATTATTAGTCTTCATTATATTTGTAAAAAGAAATTCGTAGCTTGAATTTTTTCAAAGCAAATTTATTTTCTTGTAATATAATAGATGTAATATATGTATTCAACATTGTTATGATTTAGGAGATATTGTTACATATTATACTCATTTAGGAGAATATAACCAGTACTATATTTAAACAATAATAAATTCGCCCACTTGGTGGATTAATTAAATTAACCATATGTTAAAAATGTTTAAAAATAATTTTTTTTTTCATTGTTAAAATCTTTTTAAATCTATTCAACTTACAATTTCTTTATAAAATTATTATTCTAATTAATAATAATTACTGTATTAGAAATTGATTTTTCAAAATTGAACTGTTCAGGAACTGATTCCTAATCTATAAGTTTTCCCTCCTTTTAGTTTATTAACTTAACAGTTACAATTTTATTTTGATAAAATAAAGAAGAATGCTTTGTAATAAATCATTTGAAAAATATAAAAGGTTAAATATTAAATAACTTGGATTATTTTTTTCTATATAAACTACAATACTGTATTTCCTGCATAATCAAAAATTAGCTGTTAATCTTTTAATATACTGAAAGGAATTAAATTTTAGATTTATTATTTTGAGCAGGCATAATTGATTTCTTTTTATCAATTCTTTTTTCCAATAAAATTATAAAGAATATGATACGAAAAAGTGTACAAAAAGTAGAATAGATGTTTTGTACAAAAATCAAAATTACAAACTTCATTAAAAATTTGTTTGATTTCGACTTTGTAGAATGAATAAGTTTATCTATCATTTTTATACTATTACAAAATTAAAATAATATTTAATTTTTAATCCTAAAAATTTCGAATGTCAGTTCCATTATATTTTTCGCGAAATGGAGAAACACAGAAATGCTCAAACATTTGGAAAAACGATGTGATGCTTTTATATGCAGGAAACATAGCCATAATTTTGAATTAACATTTTTAATCATCATTTTATTGTTATGTGGTTACTATATTGAATATTCAGCTATTCCTTAGTATTCGTGTATATTTTTAGGATAGATTAACGTTGTTTAGGAAGTTATAAATCTATTTTGTATTGATATAACTTAATTGAATGAAACTCCAAAACAAACAAATAAATCTAATCATATTTAATTCACGAAATGATGGAGGATTTCATTTTTTAAATATTGAATATTGAAACCTGAATTATAGCTTCACTGATAATTCTTATAGTTATGTAGAAAACTGAAATTTTTCTATTGAGTGATTTTTTACAGCCATACACTGATAATCACTTTCTATTCAAAAAATAATAAAAACAATAAGAGATTGTAACATGGGAATATATAGAATAATATTTAAATTATTCCAAATATAAGTTTTACAATTTGTTAATTACGCTGTCTACTAAAGTTTCTAAAAGTTATAACTAATCTATCTATGTAAATATTTCATAAATGTATAAAATACACTATATGTATTAATTTATACAGTTTGTTAAGTTAACTTAGTTATAACTTTTTTATACTGTATTTTCATATATTTTTTATGGAAATTATGTAATTTTAAAAAAGTAGCTATTTTAAGAACTTTAGATAAAATTAAAAATATAATTGGAACATATATGCCAGCATCTTAATCAATTTTACCTACGTTATATACAATATAACAAAGGTAGAATTAACATATATGCAAATATTAATCTATCAAAAATATATTTTATTAAATTAGTGTGTTATTTATAACAAACTATGAGTACAAAAACAAATAGATATATATGTAAATATACAGCAAATCAATGTAAAAACACGACTCATAATTTTGAGTGCTATATATCTGCCCCTAAGTATTGTATATTCTACAATAGAATAGCATTTTATAATGATATTATAGAGTAATATTCTTTCATTAAATGTTATGTATTTACTTTAATAAACATGTTTTATAAAATTTAATTAAAACATTTATTTCTTAACATGTTAATTATACAATATATTAGAAAACACATCACAAAATTTATTCTTAGAATATTAACATGATCGAATTAAGAGTGCTTGGCTAAGATCCAAGATTATGTAGCTGTATAACATTTTTAAACGTTTTGTATTCGTGAAATAAATACAGTAATACTAACAACAATATATAAATTTCCTATTTATGAATCGATCGGGATTTTTTCAATTTAAAATTATTTTGGGATTTTTAATAACACCTCACAATTATGCAAAAATTACATGAATATTTAAAAATTAATTTATAGTAATATGATTAATCCGGAAATGCCTCATAATTACAACATAGAAAAATTACAAGTGTAACGAATTTTTTTTTTGATACAATTGACCTACTTATTAGAATATAATTAATGTACCATAATTACTGATTCTTTCATTGACTTTTCACCTTTATAAAAATACTTATCATATTATTTAGGCATCACAGTTAAAAAAATAAAAATCTAATTTTGCAAATGTTGAATTTTTCATTAGTGTAAGTCAATTCATTTGACAAACACGGTATGCAATATAAAGAAAAAGAGTGAATTATTATTAGTTTCTTATTTCTACATTTTCACTTATTCCATTTTTATTTTTCGATATTCCTTCCGCTACATTTTTATAATGTTGGAAATATTATCGTGCAGTGGACTCCGTATAACGCGGGGGATGCGTTCCACGTTATAAGAATCACGTTATACGAGATATGTATTATCAGATGATTTTATGCAAATATAAACTTGTATCTGAATTCCAGCACTGTTTTTTATGTGGTTATTTACTAATTCGCGTTGTAGTGGCTCCATTCCAATTTTATAAAGCCACCATTTACAAATTCGCGTTATACGATAGTTTACTGTATTATTTTTTGATTACCAATTTATTTTTAATATAATGACAAATATCTAATAATAATTAAATATTTTAAATTTAAAAAGATAACACTACAGAAAACTGCTATAAAATTTCTCACAGATAAATTGTCTAAGATTTTTTTTCCTGTATAAAAACGTTTGGCAATCTTTATTCTATTCATACTCACATAAGTAAAATTAAATGAATATTATATTTCAATACAGTATTTGATTATTTTTACAACGAATTAACTACATTGTATTCGTAATTAATTTTAATAGATTTATTTTTCAGCATTATCTTTTCATTATTATTTATTTATTTTTATTTTGGATTGGTAATTTTTTCTATTTTTCTTATATTCTTTCAAATGTGACATATTATTTATATATTCAACTTCTAAACTTTTTTTTTTATTATCTAAAATTCTTCATTATAGTTTACCGATAATTTATATTCATGAATTTTCTATTTTTATTTGCTTTATCCACATTTTATTATTTACTTCGTTAGAGTTCGGTAATATAGCGTCATCTAGCGAAACAAATAATAAATAAATAATGTGAATAAAGCAAATAATCGTAGAAAATTTATGAATATAATTTATTATCAAATTTAAGTTAGCCACCACATTTAAGAGTCAATGAAAATGTCGAAGTCGTGTACTTCATAATTTTAATATTTTCAAGAAATGTTTATTTTTTTCCGAATGGTTTGCAACTTTGCATTTTTTTTTTTTTTTTCCTTATTTTTGTTATACTGCGTTTAAATAAGAATATATTATATGTTACATCATTTAGTACATAAATAATAGATACAATCAGTGACCACCAGAGGGGGCATGAGGGGCGGCTGCCCAGACCTCACGATTTTATGGGCCTCAATTTATAAGTCAATATGTTAAAAAAAAATATATTTTTATACTGTTCGAGCTTCAATGTTTGTCAAAATTGGATGTTCTCTATCAATGTTTTCACTTTTCTTGTACACCTATCACTATATACAGTATCAATTTTTTTTTTTGAAGGGCCTCAAAATATTAGTTGCCCCGGGCCTCGCATTTTCTCTGAAAGTTTCTGGATACATGAAATATATATTTCTAAATTCAAATACTCTACTGTATAAAAGATTATTTTAAATATGAACTACTAGTTTGACACTGTTCTAATAAATTGTAATTTGAATTAATTTATTTTAAAAAAAAATTGAAATTTTTGTTTTTATTTAACGGAATATTTTTAATACAATACAATGTTTATTACTATTAAAGTTACCAACCAAAACAATGTACAGTAGTAGGCCTATAGTACTTTTTCGACCATAGACTAGAATTTGCATATCGCGTCATCTTTCGATTAAATTATAAAATTTTATTGCTAGTTAAATTATTTAATATCTTTTTAAAATGAATACTTAAAAAATATATATTGAGTAGTTCAGTTATTTAAAATGAACCATCAGAAAGAACAATACTAAGTTGGTTGAAGCATTTGACGTTATATACCTCACTATTTTTAGAAGTATGCTTATCAATATTACCTTCTATACATACTAGAATTAACTTGATTAATAAACATTTTTGGAAAATTCGAAAATGTATTGTTAATTATTCATTTCTTGAATAAGATTCACAAGAAAATGAAAACAATGTACAATATATATATTTTAAGTTTCAAAAATAGAATTGCTATGATTTATGAAATTACGTTAGACTAAAATAAACTTCTTCAAACTGCGAGTTCAATAAGTTCAAAGACGAATTTTCTTCACCTATCAAAAATAAAATAATTTGACCTTGAATAATGTTATCCACTCTCCTTTTTATTTCGGTAATCGACCTTGATATAGCTGAAGTTTTGTTTGAATTACATTTTCCCTGTCAATTATCAAAAAGTAGAAAATCTGAATACTGAATTAATAATTAAACTAAAAACATTTTTGCAGAATTATTTGTGCATATACTAAGCTCCTAATCATTAGTGAATAAAAATTTTTCAGTTATTTATTTGTTTTTATCATAAGATTTGTGATGCCGTATACGTATATATAAATCAGGACCGGGCCGACTAAGTGTGCCTGAGGCAAGTTTTAAAATTGCGTCTTTTAAATTTTTTTTTTGTAAAAACTGTAAGTAATGAATAATAGTCTACTTAATAGAATAACAGACATTTTAAGAAAAATTGTATTGAATATAAAAAGTTTTATTTATATTTAAAAAAGAACAAAAATAGTCTGAACGTTACAATACTTAAAAAACAAAAATTGAATATAATTTGTTCTAAATTACTTTTAGAGCTTTTATTACAGCAGATTGCTTGATTGCATCTTTATAATTTATTGTTTTAGATATCGTCTTTTCTCTAGAAATTATTGTTAAAGCATTCAGTCGGTCTTGGGTTGTTGTTGTTGTTGTCCGTAAATAATTTTTAACATTTTCAGTTTAGAAAAATCGCGCTTAGCTACAGCTACAGTTACAGATCGTGTTAACAAAATTCTTAGTGGTACAACAACGTAATCTCAAATTTATAGCAATTGATAAAATATAATCAGAATATTTTCTTCTATTTATTACGAATTTTATCAAATTAATATTTTTTTGTTCTTCATTATACATTTCATATTTTTACAATTCAATTTGGCGCCTATATCAATCTGGCGCCTGAGTAACCGGCACTGTGTATAATATACACAAAGTATCAACTCATCATATTGGGAGTTAAATGGTTTATTTAAAAAATAATTGGATTATGAAAATGATTGTTATCAATAAAGATAACAATCATTTTCATAATCCATTTATTTATTTTAGATATAGAAATATATATAATCTATATATATATAATTAATATTTTTTGATAAATATAATGATTGTGATCTTTTTTTTTTTTTTTTTGTTATTCGGTATTCTGATCATAATTCTGTATCGTGTTCTGTTTTCGTAATCTTTATTGATCCTAATCGTTGGAATTTTTCTTAATTTTTTCAAACTTTTCAAACTTGATCTTAGTTAAATTTTTATCTAACAAGCTTGATATTACAGTTTTATTCATATAATGTACAGTGTATATAGTTCTAAAATATTCTTTCGAATATTATATAATTTGAATTTAGTTGATAACTCAATAATTTATTATTAATTTGTTTAGAAATCAGAAAAATTCTATAAACGCAATTTTCATAAAAGTAAATGCATTAATTTATATTTTAGCTGAGTTTCGTCACCTAGAAATCCTTTATCTAATATATATATATATTTTTCTTAAAATAAAATTGATTATTCAATTTTATTTTATTTTATAGTAAGTTAATATTTTTGATATTTTGTTTTGTATATATATCTATTTGATATTCTTAATATATTAAGAAAAGAATATTAAGAAATCAATATATTAATAAATTATACGAATACAAAACACAGTAATTAATTTGTTATAAAAATAATCACATTTTATTTGTATGAATATGAATATATTAAAGATCTGGTTAAAGTTTTTGATTTTCTTAATGTATTAAGAAAGTTTAAAACTTTAACAAGGGGAAAAATCAAGTTAAAAACAATTCAAATAATACCATCGTTAACATTCTGACAAAAGTAAACTGTATACACTATTGGATTCAAGATTGGATTACAGTTCGTAGAATTTAGAATTAACAAATTACTTCTGACAAGATATATCACGTGATTACCAACCGAACTTGTTTTCCAAGTTCACTTAACAAACAAATTGATAGTTTGAATAGCATCTTACAGCTTATCAAATAGATCTGTCGTGGGCGTGCTTTGCGCAGAAGAAAGGTAATTTGTCCTGACAAAAATTAATTCTGAGGTTTTTTGTTTAGAATGAATCTAAATAAAATCAGAAATTATTACTAAAAATGGCTGACATCATCTGCTGTAAATTTCTGAATTATATTTCTCAACACAATGGAAATTTCTAGATTGATTTCAACATATAACAATGTCTAGGTCATTTTCATATGAACGTTTGCTCTATCTTTCGCAAATATTCTAGAATTAATTAGTATTATAAAGTTATCTACGAAACAGCATGACACAAAAAAGACTGATGCTGCTATTGACCAAACGTATAAAGAATTTTTGGAAAGTTCAGTATGTATAGTGTTGAAAAATATAGTGTATATCTAAGTAACATTGCTAAAACATTTATATCTTCAAATGAAAACACTAAATCATATTTTCACTTCAATGTGTCAAGATTTTTGTGCCCAAGTTTACTTTCATTACAATTTTTAATCATTTTTCTAAATGATTAAACATTGAATATCAAAACTAAAATTTCTACTATTTGTTTTCCTAAATAAATATTAGAAATTTTAGTTTTGATATTCATGTTAGCTAAACCTTTTTATCTCGTGCATTTAATCTCTCGATTTTTTTACTTTATTAACTTAATGAAGCCGTTTAAACTAAAAAAATATAAATGATAATTATTTTTATGGTTTACTTAACTGTTTAAATAGTAGTGATCACATCAAATTTTTGAAGTTATGCACGCAATGAAATCTGTATATATTACACTATACTGTACTAGGCTCTGCTCCTGCGGCCTTTAGCTGCCAAATCATTCGGTGCTACGCTCTCTGTCCTCGGTATAGAGACGAGGCAATTTGCCTGAACAAATAAATCAGGCTCCATATATGAAACGTTTCCAAACAGACTAACTATAATATACTAGAAATAGAAAATTTTATACTTGCATACTATTATAAACATTGAAAAGTTGTCGAAAATTAAGGATTAATCTTGAAAAAGGCTGCTTAAACAGAAGTCATTAACCACCCGAGGCAAAAAGGTTGACTGATAATATGGAATAAACCGAGAAAGCCATTTTAATTGAACAAGGCAGAATTTTTAATTTAAAGAATATTTTATTCTTCTTTAATAATGATTTTAATCGTAGAAATAAAATATTTAAGATTAATAATTAAAAATAAATGTAATAATACAAAATATAATTTTTAATGAATAGAACAAAGGATGGATATCGCGCCATCTATCAACAAAAATGTCATATTTTAATTTTATTTTTGCTATGTTAAAATAAAAAATTTTGTAATTTTGGATTTTTTTTTGGATTTCTGTTGTGCAATTATAATACTATTTCCATTCCAAATATGAAGTTTATGCACTTAGCGGTTAGAGCTGGGAATTTCTATTACTTATTCACGCTTTTGGGCATATATATTCTGCATTATTATTATTATTATTATTATTATTTATATTAACAGGATATAGAAATTCCAAAAAGATTCCAATATAAATTTATTTATATTTACATTAATTAATTTTGAATTATACAAGTAAATTCATAAAAATTCGTAATAGAAAATGTTATTAAAGATTTACAAATTTATTATTTTTTATTTTTTGTTGTTAGTACATCAAAATTATTTTTGTAATAATTTAATATAATTTTGTTGCTGTTATTACACGAAAGGATCGTAATAAAACTAAAATATTGGAGATATTAAAGTATTTATTTGCCATATATTGAGAAAATTATAATTTATAGAGATTCAAGTGAAATCGTTGAATAAAGTTAGCAAATATAAATTTGAAAACAGGAAAGCTAATTAAAGTTTTCAAATATTTTTATAATAAAAAATTTCATATCATATTTAAAAACAATTAATTAACAACTTCAGTACTATAATCAACAATATGTTACAAATTATTAATAAAATTAAATAAGAATAATTAATTATGCTTACTAACTTGTAAGCTAAAAATTAGCTGTACTAAGATCGATTTGCTTTTTATAGAAAAATTTATTCTTAATTGATTCCTTGTGTATTAAAAAATAATTTACTTTTTTGACCTAGCAAAAAGTAAGTTATGTTCGAAGCATGAGAAACAAAACTTCTTATTCAATCGATAGATTTTCGATAATTTTAGTGGCGGTAATCATCCGAACCGAATTCAAAGATACCTGAACAACGTAATTTTGATAATAGGATATATCTCTAACATTAAATTTATAATTCAACCAGTTCAAATTATTTGTATACTAGCAAAATATAAATAATGACATATTTGATACTTTAAATTTATGCATGACTATCCTACTATTCGTTTGCACTACACCGTAGAATAAATACTGTATCACTAGTATTAGTGTATAAAACTGATAAATAAAAGGAGGTTCCAGAAAGAACTAAAATTGCATACTTTCCGAAGGTGTCATTTATTTAGCATTTGAGTCCATTCGTTTTGTGTTCCTAATTTTACCAGCATGGATGTAACGATGCGACGTCATTGTGATAAATATTGAGATAGGGGCACTTTGTTAAGAAATCAATCATTGTTGTATTGGAAATAGTTATGAAATACAATTTATTTAAAGTTACCAGACATCCTGGATTAGCCAGGACAGTCACGGTTTTTGAGTCTTTGTCCCGGTTTGAAAAAATGTTCCAGATTTGTTCCGATTTTGAATAAAATATCCTGGATTGTTCCGATTTTTACTTATAAGTAAATAGTTCATTTTAAAAAAATTAAAAAGAAAAAAAAAGATTAACTAGATTTCTTTTTAAAAATTGGCTTCTGAAGAATTCTCCTTCCCAACTTTTACTATACATAGAATATGGTCATCCTATTTTAACGAGAAAAAAATCTCTTGAAACAAATTCATAGTTCAAAGAAGTACACAATGAATCAATCTGAAGAAAAAAGTAATAGTAAAATATATTGTTTATATTTCTTTATCTCTTCCTGCTTTCTTTTTGCAAATTTTTTAATAATTTACTTTTTTCATTGTTTTCAAACAAATATTTTTTCATTTAAAAAAAAAAATTTTTTTGGATTTTGTCCAATCCCACACTCTATATCCCTACGTCCCCAATATATAAAGCGTTCCGGGTTGAAGTTCAGAAAATCTAGTCATTTAAAATTTATTAAATGTTTTATTTTTCATCTATCGATCAATGAATTTTATGAATAGTATTATATTAAATGCAAACTATGCAGACTACATTTATCGGTATAATTTGTCACAAATATTTTCAGGAGACATGTCGCACTCGACGATATTTCTTGATAGATGAAAGCAATCAAATTATAATCTTTATTTGTAGTAGGGAACAAATTACACTAATTTATTTGAACTAAATAAAAAATATATTCAGAATCAATCTTTATTCAATAATACCATTTTATTATAGATCATTATATTATTATCAGTGAATTTTTTAACAGCATCTATTGAATTATTATACATTAAAATAATACACAGTGTGAAATACCAGCATTTGCAATTAAACTATAAATTATAGTTTAAGCATTCTTAACAAATAAGACAATATTTTTAACAATTTTATATTCTCTTTCACGATGGCTAATCGAAGAAAGAGTATCAATTTTAGGACTTTTTTGACATTTATGCAATCTTTATTTGATTTTGACACAATGAAAATATACACACCTATAGTATAGTGAATTCATATTGAACATTTTAGAAAACATTTATTTCTTTTCGAGTCAAGAAACAAGTGAACATCTATTCTTTTAAAACAGCGAAAAAATAACCAAAACATTAATTTATGTAAATCATTTGTTATTTTTTTAAGATCGTCTCTAAATTTTGAAAATGCTCCCCAACATTCCATGTGTAAAATATATGAATAAATCCCTAATTTTCGCTAAAAATTAGATGTTTGACCGGATATTCTCTGGTTAACCAGCTATAAATCAGATATGACAGGTATGATTCGATTGTGTATAGGTGACTGTATGGTGTGTGTAGATAGCTCATGCGTCAGATAGTTTATTATCCTACGCATGAGCTATCTACACAATTGGATACGGTAACGCTTGACATATCTCAAGGTCAGGGAAAGCCGAATTGGAGATGTGTCATCACTATGTGAGTGCAATGCGTTTATTAATCATAAAAAATTAAATTTCTAATAAATTCAAAAATTTTGAATTAATTAATTAATAATTTTACGGACACGCAGTCGACATTATTGAGCTCGTATAAGATTGTAGCTTTTGCGTATCTCGAAAAAACACTGGTGGGCGGATTTATTATCCGATTCCATGAGAGAAAGTATACGCGCGTTATTAAATGTGCATAATACGCCAAAGGTATATCATTGTGCGAGCGTTAAGTTTTTTCCGAACGATCGCGCATGGCAAGAGAGCTCTCGGTGTCAATCAAAAGTCAAAGTTTTCGAATCTGCAAATAACTTCAATTTATTGAGGACATTTGAATTCGTTCGAATCAATTCTTCCTGGATAGATATGGAGAGAAACTAATGTCAATTTCTTCAAAGTTCTGACCTTAATTTCAGAGACAGTTCCTAAAACTGATGCACGAACTCTCAAAATGTCTGGAATAGACGTGGGGGTCCCTCTGTCAATACAGATCTGGGTTGTATGAATTAAAAAGTTACCCAGTCCTTTGAAGTGAAGTTCAAGACACTCCAGTCATGAACAATTTTACTCTGCTATTGTGTTTGACCAGATTTGTTCCAAGATTTGGAGGATGTTGATGTTGATTTGGGGATCTCCAAATTAAATTATGAAGTCTGAGGTTTCCTGGAAGAAAACTGACAGTCTTAAACTGTTGTAGTCCAAGTCTTTTTTAGACAAAGTTGGAGATGTTGATACCCAGCAGTTATGAAAAGTTTTGTTGGTCATTATTCAACAAGTGTTGACATTTCTAGGTTAGGAAGGTATTTAAATTTTGATTGATCAATTATTTTGAAACTTTTAGCCTCTAGTTACCATTTTTATCACGAAACCAAGTGAAGTCTCGAGTTCAATGACTCTTGGTCCTAAAAAGTCGAGAAAAACAGCAAAAAGCTAACTTATTTTATACACTCTTGCACTGTAATTATCGTGTATAGCTACACGTCAATAGTATGATAAATTTTGTATAGACATGGTATTATGCATACATGAAGGTATTAAAAATAATTATACAACTCAAAGAAGATTTACGTGTAGGATCGTTGACCCAATGAGAAGTTCTTCTGTACTTCCGCAATTTTTTTGCCCCAACCTATTCTCGGAGGATTCTTTTTTTAAACCACGTCGATAAATATTTACAACAATGAATTTGCACCTTTATCGTTCCTTCGATAAAATTTCTGCGCTCTAAAACGACGTGTGTCCAATTTCGGCTCAACTTTTTTTTACAAAACCAATCAACACAATTTATACTCATAATCCAATGATCCTGGTGCAAGTAATAAAATTCTCTGGATGATTTTGACCAATTAATCTTGGTTTAAGAAGATTTTATTCTTGAAGTCGGGGGAAAATAATCT
>WUQG02425026.1:0-14828 GCA_011317285.2 Androctonus mauritanicus | reverse complement strand
AAATAACAAGAAAGTGTCAATATTTAACACATTATTTGAGGTAAAGTTTTTTAGAAAAAATCAGACATAACCTTAAGATGTTGGCAAAAAATTATTTTTAGATATCTTAGTACAATTTTCAAAGTTAATACGTTGTCCATGATGACAGCTTGACAATGTCTAGGCATTGAAAGAATAAGACTTTTTGTACTCCAGTGACAGTTCATAGTGCCATACTCTAATTATTGATTCTTGGAATTTCAGCAGGATGCTGGGCTTCTTATTTCCTATTGCAATGGCAACTTTGTCTCAACAATTCTCAACAGGATTGAAACCTGGACTATTCCCAGGACAGGTGAGGATCATTATGGAATTATCCTTCAGCCATGCTTTGATCTGTTTCAAATATAACAAAAATAAAAACTTATCAAAATAACATACACAAGTAAACTGTATGACATAAAAGTGAAATTGATGAGAAACTTACTGTTTTGGCCCTGTGGCAAGGCACAAAATCATTCTGAAAGATGTATGCTTCATAAACTCCATATTGATCAGCAATTTTTAGTAGCAATCTTCTTTCCAGAATGTCTATATATTTTCTAGCATTCACAATATCATTTATAAACTCCAGTCAGCCAATTCCATGATATGAAATGCAGCCCCACATCATTTGACCTTGAGCATGTTTCACAGTTTTCACTATACAATCAGGATGGAATTCTCCACCTTTCTTTCTCTGCACATATCGCATACCATCTGAACCATTCAGGTTAAGTTTAGATTCATCTGAGAATATAACTTTCTTCTTCCACTGCTCGGAGGACCACTTCAATGCTCAGCCCACTCCAACTGTTTCTTTCTCATTTGTTTGGTCAGAAGAGGCATTCAAGGACAGCAGCCTTTCGGTCTTGATTGAAATAGTCACCATCTTACTGTGACTGTACTACTCTTAGACCAGTGACCTCCTCCCACTCACATTTTTAGGTTTGTGGATGATGCACCTCAATTTTTCAAACTCAACTGTTTCAAAATCTTATTTTTAGCAGCGGTAGACAGCCTTTTTGGTCCTGTTCCAACTTTTCTATCCACTGATACTGTTTTCGACAATTCAGATAGCAAACAAGATTCTGTTGACTGATTACAATGAAACCTATTAGCTACAGCATGATGGAATAGCCTTCCTTATTCAAGGCAAACAGCTACATTTTTTTTCCGAGGGGTCAACTGAACAAACTTCCCCATGTTATCTTAATAGTTCCAAACAACAAATTAACCCTAGACGTTTGGGCTGACTTTTATACATTTTAAGGAGGATGATGCAATAACTGATGCTTGTGTCATCATCTATGAACCAATAGAATCTCAGGAGGATGCAATGCCACCAGATTGTTTCATCTTTTAAGATAAACAGATTGACAAAACTAAATATTTCCATGATTTGTAAGGTGATGCAATTTCCATGAATGCCATTGTATATTTAAGTTACATCATATTATGATACTTTGTCAATATCAAAATTATTGAATATTATAATATCAATTATCAATATCAATATTAAATAAAGGTATCCATCCTATAATATGCCTTCCGACAGCATGGTTACACTTTAACACGATTTGAAAATTGTGAAAACCCTTATATAACATGGAACTTTTACAACACAATTTTTAATTAACACATTTAGAAATTATATATCCTCTCCTACAAAGTAAAACATTTTCATTTTCATTGTAAATCTATCCAATGGACACACAATACACACATAAATTGCAATCATTCGGAAGTATCATAGAAAATACTTTGCTAAAATTAGTCATAAATGCTTTTTTGGTAGTTTGCCATGAGAGGGATGACATGCAGTCTATTTTTGATTTTGATTTCAAACTGAGTTAATTGAATTAATTTTGAAAGTGATTTAATTCATAACCATTGAGTATTTTACGTTCCACATATTTAGTTCTTGGATAAAAAAAATAAGTTTTTATTCTTCAATAGAGGAATATGAAAGAGAAGAAGAATGTTTTTATTCATAAATTTTTTTAGAGTATATATTAAGGAACGATTGCTTTCTATGTGTTGTAATGGGATAGATTACAGATTTTGTAAAGAAAGCAGAAAATGCACAAATTTTAAATGAATAAAAAAGTTCAGAAAGTGAAGTTGATATTGTTAAAAAACATTCTCATTTTATCTAAACAATAGTAAGGAAGATATAATTATTAAATTAATGTTATATAGGCTATATATTGTTTTCTTGTTTTTTAGGATCTTATAAATGTATTTTTTCTTTCTTTATATTTTGTGTTATTAATTTTCTTAATAAAAATTAAATTTGTTGTGTGGAATTAAAGAAAGTTATTAGTTTTTAATTGGTTTTGGAATGTAACTCTCCTTTTTGTATTGACTCCAGGTCTCATATAACATGGTTTCACACAACACTATTTTTTTTGGAATCTATCTACTATGTTATAGGATGGATACCTGTAATATTAAAGAAGTATCATAATTTTGTTAGAAATTTGAATAATTGAATGTGATGGCTTTGTTCATATTTACAAGTGAAAATTTTGTTACAGATATTATGCTTTAGAAACTGCACAAATTAAGGACTAACTGTATTTACAGTTTAAAATATTATTTTAATCTAACCAAAATAATTACAGTCTTACATGAAGTAAAAACAGAATAAAAAAAATTCTTGTACAAAAAGTCCCCCACTTATACAGTTACAAGTTATGTATTCAAATATCTCTGAAATCATATGCCTTTTTATTTGCGATGAATTTCCAGAAAATTCAAGTGAAAAAAATCATTAAATAATTTACTTTTTACAAAACTATCACTTATGGTCTTAAATTTTCTTATTTATACTTAAAGTATACTTATAAATTTCATTTAGCAATTTTGTTTACTAATGCACTTAATCATATATATCATATTTAAGTATTGCTAGACATGCAGTTTTTAACTTATGCAGAAATTTTTGGGATAAATTAACTGTGTAAGTCAAGGATCTACTGTATTCTGTTTTTGTTTCAAAAAGTTGAATGTGATTTTTTCTAGTTACATATTTATTTTTATTTTCCTATTACAAAACAGACTATAAATCAAAAATTTATTGCAAAAAATGCACTAAATGCATAGCCTATCTTAATTCTTTTGTATTCTTTCTTAATAGTATTGCAATCAACAAAATATAAATCATCTAAAATATTTAACAATTATTTTGAAATTATTAAGTTATCGAAAATTTATAACCATTTCAGCATTATATTATTAAAGATTTTATTAACAATTTTTCCCCAAGAATTGTTAGGAAAACTTTTTAAAATATATTGTTATATTGCTTTATCTTCAGTTTATTTACATTCTGATTTAACCTAAATGATTTTTAGAACATATGTTTAAAAAATATATTAATATCTATATAATAATGTTAATAATAATAACAATTGAAATATTTATATCAATTCTAATTTTATAGGACTGACATAAATATTTCAATTCTTCTAATTTGTTCTTACAAATTCTTCATTCTAATGGGTAGAGGTATAGATTTGAATATTTTGGTTTTGGAGAGTTTAATTTTTGTTTATACTGAAGTAAATTATATAAGACTATTCAAAAGAATGTTATAAGACTTATAAGAATGTTTTGTCTAGTGATGTGTTAAATCTTATAATTTTAATATTCATAAAATAATTAACACTTATTTATAAAATTCACAATTTAAATTATAAAAATTGATAAAATAACATCACAATTTAAATTATAACATTGATATGGAGCACTATAGCAATGATTTGAAACTACCTAGTGCAGATATGTTTGGCACTCCAGGTTACATTTTTTTATAATAATATTTACATATTTTATTTTTATAGCATTTTAATATGTATATATTTTTATTTTAAATTAAAAAATTATATATAAGCATATTTAATTTACACTATTTATATGTATTGTTTTTTAAATTTATTTATTTACTGTATTTATTTTTAATAAATCTGTCTTAAGTTTAGAACCTTGTGTAGTTGCATCTCATATATCTTCTTAGTTAAGGCAATATTATATTGTAATATAGTTTAACAAATAATCTTCTAAAATATTACAAAAAAAATATTAAACTGTAGAATTACAGTTCAATATTTAAATATTGATTATATATCTTAAAATAGAAAAACTCAATTTCAAGGGCACAGAGGTTAATCTCTTATTGAAATAATCATATATTATTCCAATACTATGAAAATGCCAAATTTGAAATTAAAGAATGAAATGAATATAGTGCCTATTATATAAAAGTAGTAATAAGCAGGCAGCAATTCAATCAAATTGATAATGGGTTTACTTGTATTGTATTGTGATAATGGGTTTACTTATATTGTTTAAATATGTACAATATTGTTATTTTCTAATCTTCTATTGATTTGACTATATTATTTGTTAATATCATTGTACTGAATTATTTTATTACATTATAAGAACGTTTTGTCTAGTGATGTGTTAAATCTTATAATTTTAATATTCATAAAATAATTAACACTTATTTATAAAATTATAATAAGTGTAACATAAATGATTTTTTTTTTATTCAACTATCATCTAAATATTTAGTAATAATGAAGAAATTTTTAAATATAAAATAAATTTTTAATATATACAATTGTTAATGCATTAGTTCCCAACTTTATAAACTGATCTTGATCTGAAATTGCTTGTAAAGTAAGAACTCGTAAACAAAGAATCAATTTCACATACACAATGTTAAAAGCAGGGGTTCCATTTTCAGCAATGTATTTGACCACAATAAAATTAAGTAAAAGCCAATAAAATTAATAAAATTTATGATTAAAAAATGATTTATTTATTTAAAGAAATGGAAATATATCTTTTAAAATCGAGCAAATTATAAAAATGGAGAAATTATTCATGCCATATAAATGTTAAAGAATTTTTATTCATCATTGTTATTGATAGAAAAGTAGATGAGTTTAATACAGATGAATTATTGCCTTAGATAGAAACTAAGAATGGAAGTTATTTACATAACATGCCAGTAAAATGAGAGAGCATGTTACTTCCACTTTTCAATTACCATTTTGATTTTTCCAATTTTGTAGCACACATCACAGCTTTTGCTACAAACTGTCTTCCTGTATAGTATAGCTAAATATATACATTGAAATTTCTTTTTAAGAATGTTTAGCATTTATTTATTGCAATTAAGGTTCATAGTTTTAATTCTTTTGATATTTGTATTTAAAAAGCTTGCAAACATGGGAATTCATAAATCAAGACTTTCTTGTACTATAAGAGTATAAAATTTATTTAATATAAATGGATAATGTAAATCATAGCATAAATAATTTTGCATTTTTATAAATGTAAAATTATATAAAAAAAAAGTAAAAATTCATATTATTATTATAAATTAAATCTTATACTTTACAAGATTTTTATCTTTTGACTTATTACTTTATACAATTTTTAATTTGTTGTCTCTAACACTAAAATATAAATATTTTTAGTTTAATGATAATATACACATTTTTGTTTAATGTCTAACTAATGTATGGTAACTTTTTAATCTTTTATATTCTCTTAGTAGTAAAAATTTTTAAACTTAAATGCTGTTTTCTTAGAAATATATTGATTTTAATTTATTAAAAATGTGGTATATAACAAAATACAGTATAATATAACAAAAATAATATATGATATATAATATTAAAAGTATAATATACAATCAATTATTTATTTATATTAAGAAAGAAAAATTATTGAATTACATTAAAGCATAATTAATATTTTGAATAATCAAATATTAAAATTAATTAATTTGGAATTAAAAAATGTTACTTCTGTATTAAATTTGATATATGATAAATTAAAAAAAATGGATGAGAAAATATTTATAAATTATTATAAATAACAAGAATTTTATTATGTAAATGGAATTTTAAAATTTCTTTTTTATTCTAACCTGATTTTCAGATCTAAGCATTTTCATTTGATCATTGATCATTGTATGTTTAGCAGCTTCCTCTTTTCTTAAAGCCCTTTCTTTCTTCAGTTCTGGACTCCAAAAAGTTTTGATGCTATGCATACTGGAACCAAGTTTTTGGTTAGTAGAATCCAATTCTCTTTTTACATTTCCGTATTGATTTTGTAGTTCATTCAATCTACTCTGGAGTTCTAATATAAAACTATCACGACTGAAACCCTGCCTGGACGAATCTGGAGGATAGGAACCACGATAAGCGGGATCACTATTAGGCATCATTTCGTGATTGACGTAAATGTCTTGGTCTTCTCGACTTCGGTAAAAAGTACGATCGAGAGATCTGTCTCTAACTCTTGCGTGCCTTGCATTAGCTTCAACGCGATCTAAGGATCGTTCTCTAGCAGACATGGGTTCTCTTTCTAATGAATGATAATTTCTTCCTGAAACTCTTGTTGCTGATCGACTTCTATGGGAAGTAGTTCTTCCTTCCATATCATAGGGATTAATTAACGATTGAGAATCCAGTTCTACAAAATTAGGATCAAAATATACAACTTCCGGTGATACAGTTAATGGACTACTGTTGCTCGATCTACTTATACCGAATATTCTTCCGTGGCGGCTCAAAGCTTGTTGGGATGGAGACGGAATCACTCTAAACGTAGAAACTGGACTTCCATGAACTGATGGCGGTTGAGAGATGGATTGATACATTCTGGGCTGGGTTTGTGGAATTCTTGTGTAGTCTCGAGACATGATATACTATCTCGATAACCAACCCTCTGTGCAACCCCCAATTGATCGTTATATCTTCGTGAGAACTCATTCGTCATGTAATTTCTTCAATCTTTTCTACCTTAATAACTCACAACCTAAACCTTATCGTGACTTTCCCGCACGCTAGATGTCGCTCGTTTTCTGCTGACGTCATATGTCATTTTCCGGTGGCGGTTACGTCATATTTACTCATTTCTGACGTTTTGCTATATAGCGGACAGTTAATGCTTTCGAGTGAAAATACTTGAGTTTTATTAAATATATAATTAAATTATGAAATAAATAAAAAATATTTTAAAGAAGAATTGTTAAATTAAGAATTTTCTATGAATCACGTGATTTTAAAGGAGACGAAGATCTTAGTAAAATCGTCTCCTATTTTCGCTTTTAATCGATGACCTCATTATATAAATGAAAAAGCAGAAGTAAATAAAACAAGAAGAAACATCCGTCTGAATGGAGCCTGATGATATTTCCTTCCATTTGTCGACAGCTTCAAAACTTTTTGATAAATTATAAACTCATTATGAAATAATAATAAGTGTACCGGCGTTTTAAAGCGATCCATAAAAATGTATCTGATAAGAACAAAAAAAACCTTTATCTCTATTAAAAATTAAGAATTTAGTATAAATTATTCATCAGTTCGTATTCTAAGATTTAGTCTACTGTATTGATTCAACGAATTCGAATGAAACAATTCTTGTTTTATTTTTTTTTTCCTATACAGTAGTCTCTTACGCGTGATAGAACAGAAGCAATCTACTATACTAGTCATTGAAATTTCCACAACTAAAATGAGCGAAACCAGTCGGTCGATTCGCAGTCAATCGATTCCAGGTTAAAATTGCATATATTTGATGATAATAAGGCGATATTTTTCAAAAATATAAGTCATTTCACTTTTAAATATATTCGGAACTGATAACGAAATCTTTGCGAAAAGTTATAAATTTAATGTACCAGTAGCCTATAAAAAGATCTTATCATCAAACAGAAAACACTTTAAAATTTTTAATATATTTCTTGCTTTAGGCAAGATGCACTCAGATACCATTTTAAGTCTCGAAAAACTGTACTATAACATCATTTATTCATTTTATTTTTCTAAACTGGATATTTCTGTTATATGTTATATCCGTTAAAAGCAGATGAAATTGGTTGTGATCGTTGTTGTCCTACCACGAACTGAAATTCTTTCTTTCTATCAGTTACAATTACAGTAAAAATCTTTAAATAATTAAAATTTTTCTGATGGCAGTACTATGATTTTTTTCCTTGTAAATCCGGAATGAACAAAAGACAAACAGAAAAATCTATTAAAATTATTGTTTTAAATTTTCGATTTTAACTTTCACTTAATTGCTTAATTTCAGTGATTACATTATATGCCAATCTTATTACAATGCACATAAGTTGGTAATTTCAATCGTGAACGACTGCTTATGTGAACTCAAGAGAAATTATCTTAAAATATAAACTTATTTACATTTAATGATTTATATTTTATATAAGTTATGCCGCCGCACAGTATATATTATAATAATTTAAATATTTTTGTATAGTGCATTGTATCATAAAAGATCAAGGCATTGAGTTTGCTTTAGTATATAGCATTATTCTATTTTCATATCGATATATGTATATATATGTACAACAGAATTTGATCCACATATTTATTTTATAAGTTTATTACGTATTCAATGATAAATAATTTCATAAAAGTTCCAGAAAATATTTTCAGACATCGACTACTTGATAAAATTGGCAAAAAGCAATAGGTCATTGAAACAATAGGTTATTTAATTCATAACTGTAATTCATTAATGCATATCCAGTTGCAATGTATTAAATGATGTATTAAATATTTTTATCTTATTTGTATTGTTCGCTATTGCTGTACATCGCCAGTGCCACAATATTTTCACATACGACGGCTGCATAGCTGAATGTGCTACTTAAGGAACCGTGATGTAATAATTTTTTTCTACTGCTGTATTCAATAATTATTTGAATACAGCAATAGAAAAATTTATTACATCAAAGTAGTAAATTTATGTCTGCATAATTCAATATTTGAATTATGCAGACATAAATTTTAATAAAATTTTATTCGGTTTAAAGCATTCAATATATCATCATTTTAAAGAATAATAATTGATCTGATGTTTAAACTAAAATTAATATAATATGATTTATTTCGTTTGTATAATAAACTGATCATATCTGTTTGAAATGTTCTATAATATTAAATTCTTTATTATTAACAACGAATAAAATTTTTTTCAAAATTCTTTCCAATATATAAAAAAAGTCAAATTATAAAGTTAGATCGGCGGCTGTTTCTTTTAAAAATAAGAGGCTGAACTAATAAATTTACAGGTTTATAACCTATTATTAGTTAATACAATATTAAAAGGAAATTTTGAATTTCTGTTTTCAGGTATTTCAAAGACAGATATGATATTTTTGTAAAATCGTCAAAAATTTTCCTTCAAGAAAAGCACTTAAAAATAAATTAAGCTATAAATATTATTGAAAATTGCAATAGATACTGAGAAATAACGATAAATTTTACATCATGCATATAAATGTTGGTAATTTCGAAAGAATCTCGACTATCATATAAATTATTAATAGAATATATATATTTTTTCAGGTTTATTTGCATATTATCTTGGAAAAAATTTTAATAATCTTTGCTTTATTTAAAATATAATTTATTAATTAAATATAGGAATCAGACATTAGCGAAGTTGCCTATTTTGCTAAATAAATAGTATAATGTATACTAATTGTATTACAAATAATTCATGATGGAAAATAACGCATCAACATTTAGGTGATTTATTTTTAGCTTCAGCAATGTTGGCATAAAAAACTTTCTTTAATATTTATGCTGAGTATTCAAAATATCACATTACAAGCTAAATATTATTATTAAAATTTTGTAATCTCTTATTTATAAATATATGTAATAAACTATTATATAAATTAAAAAATATTTAGCAAAATTAACTAAAAAGTTTAATAATTTGCTTTAAATTTTTAGATGAAAATTTATCGATAAAGAAATAGTCCCTGTAAATCATACTTTCCAGTCTGGTTTTTCTGTCATATAATTATATCGGCAGCTGACGTTAAGGAGTAATCACTGCTCAACTATGATGATTGTTTTAAAAAAAAATTAATTAAGCATAGTTTTCTTTTTCTTTAAATGCGTTAAAACAAAATTACTAAAAATCTCTTATTAGCTTTGCTATTTCTGTTTGGTTCATCTGCATAAAAAAAATCGACTTCCAAATATTTTCATGAACTTTTATTCAATGTGCAAATTATTATAAAGTAAATATAATTAATTTATAATAAAATATAATTTAGATTAAAAGTAAAAATAGATATATATTTTATAAATATTTTTACAATTTTTTTTTTTTTTTTAATTTTATATCAGCTAAGATTACGATGTTTGTAATTGTTTCAAATTGTTAAGGTGGTTGCAAATTATTTAAATTTTAATGTTTAAAAATAAAATACGGAATGAATTGTTACTTATTATTTAAATTAAAAAAACAATTCCCAATAAGAGTTGAATAATGCCATAGATTACACGATGAAATGAAAATATGAAACAATGGTTTTGCAATTGATGTTTACTAACTAAATAAATGACTATTATACAAGCTTAAAATACAATACAGTATTTCTATTTCAAGAAGATACTGTTTGCATATTAATTATTCAATTTATAACCTTCCTAACTATCCATTTACTCTACTGCTTATACTCTAATTCTTCAGCTTTCTATTAGGCTTTTTGCTCTTTCGCTTCAGGTTTTTGCATTCGTTCTACTAATATTAAGTTCTCACATTTTCATTTTCAAAATGTATTTATTCCTAATTGAATTCTCATTTCTATTTCAGGATCAACAGTCAGTCTGTTAATGAATTTTTTTGCTATTATCTCTTGCTAGATGATGGGATAGCTATTTATTTATTCAACAAAATTATTTATTAATTATCGGAATATTTCGTTCCATACATATGACAAATTGAAACTGAATGATATATCATATGTCGATATGAATTGTATTATTTTTTACCAAACGTATTTGTTGTCATGGTTGCCAATGCTTAACTTGTTCATGTATTTGAATGCCTTAATTATTAGTAACATAGTGAAATCATAAATATCTGCGAATTGTACTTAAGATATTTTCATCGTTCTCAAAACTTAATGAATGCAAGCGCTCCATAAAAATTATTAATAGAATATGAATAACAGCACTATATTAAAATTTAAAAATTTAATCTGAATTCATATAGAAAAATAAAATGACTAGGCACAATAGTTTTATGCACAAAGAAACAGCAAGGAAAATGTAAAACATTTATTTAAATTAGTAGAAATGTTTTACAATATTTTCTTAAATAATAAAACTCACGTTAAAAATAGAGAAAATGGCAATATATACGTGTGAACGTTTTCAATAATAGAATTACAATACTATTCTTGAAAGTAAAATAGGCATATGCAATGAGAAAATATGTTAAGACAATACAGTATCTGTGTAATACAGGGCTATATCCAATCGTGCTTTCGATGCTTTTAAATTTCTTGCCATTTATATTTAAAATCTTATATATTTTCTAATTATATGTTTTTAAATTTTTTTGATATCAAATGATGAGATTCAATAGAAATAAAAATCACAATAGTAGACTACGCTATACTATGGAATATGTTTTAACAGCAAATGAATGCGCGCTTTAATAACGCTTATATATATCACAAAATTTAATTATTCCTGATAATAAATTCATTGTATTGCATAGCGTCATAAGATAAGATATGATATATCTATCGACTCAGAAAAAATCCAGAATAAATGGAATTATGAAATATATCACATTGTTATTGTATCTTTCTCAAATGAGATATTATATAATGTAAAAAAGAAGTTTATACTAGCTATTCTCAAATATGGGACAATTTTATAAAGACCACTAGAAAATATTTTCGTAAATGAGAGACAGCGTTTTAAAAAAATGGTGGAATAACTTTATTAAATTTCTATTTATTATATCTTCAAAACTATCCTATTTAAAATAAATTATAGAAAGTTATCAATAATAAAAATAAAATGATTATAATTTTATTAATCAAATTCAATAGACTTATTTAGATAATTGGTAAAATAATTTTTTCAAATAAAAATTGAATGATTTGAATAAAAAATTTGTTTTCACATATAAAAAAAATAAATACTTTTTTATTACATTAATGTTATATTAAATTAGTTCAATATGTTGTTGAATTTCACATAGTGTATATGTATAGACTATATATATGGCGGCAATCACTTCATAGTTCAGCATGGACAGATTAATAAACTCGTGATTAATCAACTGGAAGATTAAAGAATGGTTTCAACATGCTGGTCCCGAGTTTTTCCTGGAATATCTACAACTGTAAGCCACAGAATTGAATCCATTGCTTCAAGTTGCAAGCAAATGCTTTATCACACTATCATCCAACGACTTTATTATACTAAAGGGAAAATCAATGCGGTCACCAGCAACATCGATATAAAAAATTTTCTTGAGAATTCTTGGCATGCGCTATCACAAAAAGAAGGAAAAAATATACAAATAGAGATAAATTTTAAAATATTTTTATTTTCATCTAAATTGAAAAGATCGCTTGTTTACCATATTGTTCAGTTTTCCGTAATCTGCACATTTTGTGCAGATTACTGGAAACTGAACATAATAAAAATTGTATAAGTCTATATCACTCTAAGCGAAAATGATATTTAATGATTATTCCTTCCTTATTTTCCGTTTTAAACTTAATCTACTATTTGTTTGTTAAAAGCTTAACAAAAAATTTTAATTCTTAATACAGTAATTCCAATAACTAATTATGTCTTATTATTCTTTTGGAATAGTTTTCTTTTATTACTGAAATAAATATTTTAAAAATTTATTCAATAAAGTAACAAAAAATTAAAACATTATTTTAATAATAAAAGCAAACTATTCCATAAAATAAATGAAAATTTTATTTTTATATTATACAGTATATTTATCCACCACAATACTGTATTTTCAAAATTATGTCATGAATAAATAATTGAATTCTGTTCATATGGAAAACTCTTTTCAATCATCATGTTAGCGATTTTTAGCATTTGAGAAATCTTTCCAGAATTATTAATAATATAATTTCGGAATTTTCAAATATATACGTATTCTCTTTAACAGAAGTAAACTGGAAACTTACTTATTCACTCTGCATCTTTAAATCAAATGGTAGCTAATGCTCATTTTTCAATTTGATTTATTCTGTATATTTTTAAACATGTTTAATTAAAATTTTTATACATTTTTAATAATTACTAATAATTACGAACATTTAAAAACAAATTTTAAGAATATATTACACAAAAGTTGAAGCCATATCTTAATTTAAAATACGATATCTAAACTAAACATGGACTAAAAATATCAATTGTAAATTAGGCATATAGCAAATTTTTGATCTAATAGTGTTGTTAAATATTAATTTTAATTCTAAAAAGAATTTATTATATTTTGAGATTAGAATATCTATTTCATTTATTTAGACCTATTATTTAGGATGATCCATATCGTTGGGCTGATCATTTTCTAATCGGGCCACTCTAGGACAAGAAAAAAATTCAAGTACTGTATATTTTAACATGTTTACCGATTTTAAGATTTATACTTTATTAATTGACAATAATATCAATATGGTAACATACTTCTTAATCATAATATCTAAAAGTCATAACATATTGAATTTTAACTGAAAAATTTGTACTGCAAAACACTATTGCACCGATCTCAAACTCATTCTTTTCAAAGGGCCACTTTATATGTCTTTAATTGATTGATGACCGCATTTAAAATTAATGCATTACGGAAAAATTTTTACGTGAAATAAGTAGTCTGAGGAATTGATTATCTTAATTATCATTTGTATTCTCAATTCATGCTCAAAATTATAAAGCGATTTATAAATGATAGTAATTTTTCTAAGTATAAAATGGAAGTTTCGCATTAAAAAAATTTATATTTTACGTTAGTTAAATACAATATATAAAAATATTTAATTGGTTTTTAAATATTTCATGAAAAATAGTTGTATTTTTCTGAATAGCTTTTATATACTCTTGCAAAGTTATAATAATTGTGATGCTGGTAGCAAAAAAAAAAAAAGATTTATCTGACCACATTCGTCCGCGAATTTGAGATCGTTGCACTATTCGTAGATATGGTATGAATTTGACGCTGATTTGACGCATGTTTTGAATCTGCATTTCGAACAATATTTCCAAAAGAAACCGATTTTGCGCACAAATCTCAAAAGATTTAAAAAACTTCCATTTTGAAAACAAGGCGATTTTAAAATCTAAAACAAATGATTTTGGTACATTGCATTACAATGGATATCAATGGATATACAAAGTACATATGGATTAACATGGATCTACAATGGATATACATTTGGTACATTATCACACATTTACTGGTGTGGGATAATGTACCAAAATCCGGGACGAATAGTCACCCCATTCATTAAACCAGAGGTTCCCAACTTGTGGTAGGCGTACCTCTATGGGTACGCGGCGGAGGGATTGGGTATAAAATAATATTGGTAATGGTTGAAAACACCAAAAAAGGAATTAAAATAATAGAAAATTCACTGTTGAATTAATTTAAAAAATCGAAATAATTTTTTAAATGTAAAATAAACATAAAAGCCAATAAATATCATTAGGTTAGTTTGGGACTAAAAAAAATTTTAAAAATCTTTTTTGAGAGATGTGTGAGAGAGGAGGGAATGAAAAGAAGCAATACTCACAAATGAAAAAATCGCGTATCCCTAAAGATGTGCGTACCCTAATCAAGGGGTACGCACATCCTTGGAGATACGCGAGAGAAAAAACGTTGGGACCTGCTGCATTAAACGACTACAATACAGTATTATAAATTAGTGGGCCGGATTGGCCGCGTGGAAACGCTTCGGCTTTCCA